>VUQS01027883.1:9202-41099 GCA_015108495.1 Heterochromis multidens | reverse complement strand
TCATCTTTGGGCAGAGCTCATTTAAATGCTGTCTTTTATAAATGTCAAGAATATTTCACAACACAGAATCTTCAAACCATAAATCTGTCTCGATCACACCTATGGTGGTATTTAAATAAAATGAATAGAGTGGCTACCAGCATCACAGTGAAATTATATTTGTTTGGCCTTTTTCTGGTGTGTTTTAAAGGGTATGCTGTTACAGCCAGTAAAGAAAATTGACTAGTATATATATATTTTAAATGACATAAGTATAACCACAATTAATATATGTCAAAGTAAACAGCAGCCTTGTAAAGATGAAGCAAAGAAATCTGCAACGACTTGGTTATAAAAATTACAATGATTTGAATGACTTCAGAATAGAAAGGTGAAACTCTTGATGCCATTTGTAGGTAACAAAAAGAGTTTGGTTAAAGTTTTGAAGGACTGTTTTAATAATAATATAAAAGCAAATAAATATAAATATAAAAGCAAAACCACAACCTTTCCCTATCCTTAAAACATAAGTGCATATTTGTGAAAGTGTGCCTTAAAACTGGTTTAGCTTGCTTTAATCATTCATCCTGCACATATTGGTTGTTAAATACCTTTTCCTTTCTGATCTATAACCTTTGTTTCTGCGTCCTTACAAAAATTTAGGCTTCAGCAACCATCAATAGACAAAGGAAGCTGTTCTGAGTGTTTCTATGGATACCTGCTTATCATTTTAAGACAAATAAATTTTAGAATATTATTCGACCAAAAGCATGTCCATCATTAGTGCCTAAACATGACTGCAAAAATATTAAATGTTAAACAAATATTTTAGCTGCTGTCAGTGCATATTGCATTGCTAGAGGAAATATTATAGGAAAAACATATGAGACACATTGTTTTGTATGAAAATTTTGCTACTTATCAGACACATACATCGAAAATTATTCCACATCATGCTGATAAAATTTGTAATTCAGACATTGTATTTCAGACATTGCATGAGCCTGTTTTCTAAAGGACACATGTTGGCAGAAATAAGCAAAAAACATAACAACCGTTCAATCAGGAGCTCTTTAATCAAAATAATTATTTTTACCATCTGCTTTAATTTATATTTGCTTGTAGGGTTCTGTTGTGGGACCTCCCCACCCATCTACATGCATTCTTGAAAAGCACAAGGTTGGGAGAGTGGGCCTACCTGCTCTTCTATGTGCAAACATGGAAGGTCAGGGGAAGAAGCAGCAAGGCACCAGTACAGAACAGATGTGACACTGGTTAGGTTACAGTAGCATGGGTGGAGGTGGGTTGCAAAGCGGCCTGCAGATGTTAGGTACATTGAGAGCAAAGAAAAAAAACAGAGCCCAAACCCTTGTATGTGTACGCATGCTTGGCCAATAAAGCTGATTCTGATTTTGATGTGCAGCAACAGAGAGCAACCTAACACAGCTTAAATAATGCACCATATACAGAATGTAAATTGCTAAATGGATACATAAAAGGGTGTGATCCCAGCCATCTGCTGATCAGCTGATCTACTGGTTTGAGGCTGAGCTTCACTTTGTGACTCTGTGTTTGCTTCGTGTTGTTATTCACCCATGTACTGTATGTTTAAAGATGTCTTTTGTATAATCAAATTAAATTTCAAGTAGTTGAAAGTGTAAACACACATACAATAATTCTGAGTGCTTGTGATTCTTTAGTAGCGACCACATGTTGTCTGTTGAGGCATCCTTCGTGCACCCTCCTGAAACTCCAGGCTGAGCCAGTCAGACTGTGACACAGGAGGGCAATCTGCTCCTCCTGTGGTTTTGTGTGGTAACAACCCCCATGCTTCAGACTTCTACCAAGGGGATTAGGCCTATCAGTGGGGAGAAGCAGAGTGGAAGCCTGTGTTCTTAACATTGTAGTGATCCTCTCTGCTGGTGACTGTTGTGGGATGGCTTTTTCACCCACTGAAGCTGCACTCCAGATTGTAGCCTTAACTACCTGTGCCTTACAAGGAAATCTCTTACAAAGTACTTGTAGCTTTTATTCTCATTTTTATAGTGCCACAAAAGTGTCTCTGAAGTCTGTCAATCACTTTATATAAAGGGTTCTCTGTAGTTCACTTAAACCTCCTTGTCCTCTGCCTCTGTCTTTACATTATTTTGTTCTGTTCAATACCTGGATTTCTTTGCACCTTATTAGGAATGTGATTATAAGTTTTAGAATGAAAGTGTTTAAGTGCCGAACCCACAAACAGAGAGAGAGTAAAGAAGTGCTGTGCCAGCCCTCCTGCAGCAAAGGACCCGTGTTCTATAAAAACCTTAATTGGTCTGTTAAACATTAGACTGTAATCTCATGTGGTGAGCCTGGAGAGATCTGTAAACACCCTCTATGTGGTGTTTCTCTCCACCCTCTCCTCTGCTTCTTTTCCCATTACATCACACCAAAACAGAACCACGTGTTGATTTCAAGGTCTGAAATGGGATTTTGGAATTTCCTCCGGTTATTTATTTATTTTTTTTAATAGTAAAGATCTCAACAAAATAATTTTTGTAAAATTACTTTTTTTAATTGGTCCTACTGTTAGCCTTTGGATCCTAAAGACAGTGATGTTCTGCTCTTTTTTTCAGAGCCAATTAATGACTACAAGACATCAGATTGCATGTAATACTCTCCTTGCTAACATCTAGTAAAAAAGTTAATTTTAGAGGGCCACTGCATTAAGATGTAGGTCATTTGAAGGACATAATGGAAAAGGCAGGAACACATCAGCTGCATAATGTGGAAGCTGTCTGGTTTTAGGTCAATCAGTTTTCTTTTGTACACCCCCATTCCTCCGCTCACGAACTCACTGGAGCCAATCATCATGGAGTTGGAACACAAAGGGGTCAGTGTTTATTAACTTTTCAGCAATGTATTTTACAAAATAGTTAGCAACTTATCGTGCTACCGTGAAGACACTGTTTGACTCTGCATCACTGTCTGTGTACTTTGCTGCATGTGCTGCCAACAGTGCCAAGAGAATCGTAAACTATGGAACAGCATTAACAATATTTCTAAATTATTCAAAGTATCTTTTTCTGCATTATGTTAAAAGTTCTCATATCTGTACATACTGAACAACACATACGCCAAAACGGATATATGTGATAGTAATAGATTAGTCCAACCGATAAATATAGTTATATAGTATATTTTCACTTGTATTCCAGTTAGCAGGAATCAATGCTCAGTATTTAAATTTAAAGTATTTGTGTATAACTATAGGTGATAAGATTTTAATGTCAACTGCAAATGCATCCTCTGTCTTTGATTCACAGACATGGGTGAAATGGGAATAAGATTTTCCATACTCTCCCATGTGATTTTTGGGGGGGCTAGCACTACACTGAATGGTAGTAAGCATTTTATTAAGCTGGTTGGCATTCATTTTGCTGGTGAAACACACAACAGTCACTCGCTGCCTCGTACAGGATGCTGTAGTGAGATCTTTCAGTTCAGTTAATGGGTGGCGTCCTGACTCACTGCTCCTCCCTGTAGCCCTTCCTAGTAGTACACATGGGAATGCAATATCTGCTTGTCTTCTGATATGTGCAGTATATCTTTATGTTTTGTTTTGTTTTGTTTTTTTGGCAAGGTCAAACCCCTTTGTGACTTTTCCACTGTATTGAAAATGATTGCTGTGACACTTTTGTGAAACATTTGTTATAATATGGAAAGGATGTAATTGCCAAGCTGGAAAACCGATGCACTTTTTTTTATTATTGCTCTTGAGGGTTTTCTTCTAAAGCCAGCGAGGTGGTGTCCTATTCTGTTATTACACCCAGAGAGCTGATAGCTAATGTAGATACATGCTGATAGAGGAGGTTTATCACAACACAGCACATCTGCATTGATGGCTGCACTCTCCCAGAGGGTAGAGGTGCTTATTATGCATCCCATACAATACGACGGCACAGTGTTTGCTCATAAAAGCCCAGTCTGGATAATGACGCTTGAACACTCACTCTCATCTGATTTCATCTAAAGACTAATGATAAGTTTGCCTTCTAACTTCATTTCCTCTCAAAATCACAGGGCAGCTCTATTTTTTTTATTTCAATGATGAAATGTTATAAAACTTTGGACGAAATGTCTGAGGTACATTGGTGAAATGGGGCATCACAAGTCCAGTTTTTCCAGTGGATGGAAAGATTTCTTTAAAGTAAGATGTTGAATGTAACACAGAGTGGCCGTATCTTTTTTTCCTTCTTCTACTTCCTGTATTTAGAGTGCCCATGCAGACATGTTACAGCTATTGACAGCATGAGTCCACAGTCTCCACCTGGGGATTGACATTTTGCTACCATTAAATCAGTTGTGTCTACTAAATGGTAAATTTATCCTCTAATGAAAATTTAAATCTGTAAAAATAGCAGCTTTTTTTCTGCATATTGCATTAGTAGAAATTGTTTAGATTTGCTCTGAGCTTCATTTGAAATATTTTAATCCAGCTCTATCTTTGAACAGTTGTAGCCTTAATAATGTTTTTGAGAAATGTGGTGAGTTTAGTCACTTTGGAAGTCTTTTTCATTATGTTTTAAATGGGCCAAATATTTTAACTTCTAACTACAAGATGCACTTTAAGACAGGCTTAAAGAAAAAAATAAAAAATTCCTGCAATGCAAAATAATGCTGTGGACATGGGAGTGTTTAAATGCAACAGGATAGGGATAGAAAAGAAACCACAGTATTCAAGTCCCTACATGAGGAAAAGAGTGATGTGTGTTACACTAAATACTATGGTAAAACCAACAAGGTAAAGCCACAAGCCATGAAATCTGTGTTGATCACATGCTTTCCTGTAGTTGCTAAAGTGGAACAACTGTTTTCACTACAGCCTGCATCCACCCATCCATAAACATTGACCTTATGCCTGAAAAAATCAATTGCTTCTCTGAAATCCTACAGTTAACATCACTGGCCTGTTGTGGATGAATGGAAAAAAATCTGCAACATGCTTATTTATTATATTTTTACTTTGCTACTACTTGTGCTAATAATGATGAAAATTGTCACAGACACAATCTACTGGTTAAGTGTTTGTAATATGGCATTTATAGTAAATTCAATCAAAGATCCTGATCTAATGTCTGTGTGTGTGTGTGTTTTTATATATAAATACACAGGACTGCTGGTCAGTAGACAAAGTTGACATGAGACAATATCTAGTCCCCTCCCCCTCTTCTGTAGTGTCCTTCCTCTGAGCCACTTTTGAATTTAATATTCCATGAAATAAGGCAGCCCATCAGGCTATTGTAATCACATCAGGTTAATAGAAGAAGCAAAATTACTCTTAGTATTTACTGTTTACTCCTCTCTCTTCTCTGCAACACTTTCTCAACTGTATCCTTTTTTTCCTCAATCATGAGCACATTATAAGCCAGAATTTTTTCCTTCCTTGAAATTCTTTATCCTTCCTGCCCAAGTGTTCTGATTATTATTAGCGTTCATCCTGAATGGCTGATGCAGAACCTTTTGAGAGTGAAACGACTGATTTTCCAGTCCTAATAGGATGTTCATTTTTCTGGGAAATAAATTTGGACCCCCATTCCTCCTTCACTTATGCTGTTGTTGTTCACTCTCTACCTTGCAACCCACAGTTATATGCACACACACATACACGCACACATGCACACACATACAAACATGGCTGAAGTCTGTGGGTGTCAGCCTGTCAGGGTTCTAGATGTCATGTAATTGTATGTATCACCTGCAGCATTCCTTCAGTGTAAAAGCATTCTCCTGCAGCACTGAGGCCTGCTGTTCCATAGTGATACAGCAATGCCATACATGTGACACCCCCGCATTGCTCCCTGTGGATCACTCTTTATTACTCCCATCTCACCTCCATCAAGGCCTGGTCTGCTGCCATTATGACACCTGAGGAGAGAAGGAGGAAAGGGAATAGAAGGAGAACAGTCACACTTAAGGCAGTACAAGCCTGACAGACTGTCTTTTGGACAGGCTGGGGACAAAGAGTTTCTAGGCAGCAAGCTCCATAAGTAGGATTTCCCCTTTTTTATAGCACACCTTTTCACAAAAAGATCTGTGTCCCTAAGTTTGCTGACTTAAGTCACACATAGGTCTGAGATAAGTCAAAAAGATGTGTAGGGAAAGCTAGTCATATGCACACTGAGGCTTAAATTTGATTTTTGGATTTTTACATCTAAAAAAAAACCAATCCAAATAAGCTGTCAAAAGCATTTAGATTCTTACCAGAAATGGTTCATATGTGTTTTATTGGAACATTTGCCCTTTGTAAAAGAAAACTGGTTTTAGCTGGTTTTCGTTTCATTTATTTGTTTTTTGTTTCCTCAAGCTAGCGTCATGTTAAATTAACCAGACCATGTTAAGTTATGACTTTGGGATATGCAATTGGGTTAGATGTGTTTTTTGACATTACTTGTGGTAAAAAATGATTCATAAAAATCAGTGTTTTGGATATGATGAATAATAAATGTGTGAAATAGGGATGAAAAGTGTGACTGATTTCAATGACCCAGGGACTTGTATGTGCTTTCAGTGATGTCATAGTTTATATATTTTAACATTTTATATTTTGTAAATTTGCAGTGACGCTATGTCAGCATGTCCAAAAAGTCCAACACATGAAACACACTTGGGTACTCTGAAAATGATTATTCCCAGGTTACAGTCTCTTATTCTTTCTTCCTAAATGACTTTTCCCTGGAGAAGGGACTCTATCATATTAAGAGAGGACAATTATAAAGCAGGAAGAAGGGCACAAAGAATCTTGACAGGACTCCTGGTATTATGCCTCTTCTTAAACCTATATTGGTTTGTCTGTAATGAAATAAAGAATTAAAAAGAAAACCATTATTTACCCTTTTTTAAAAAAAATTAACAAAGAATTGTGTGCAACCTGTACTTGGCGGCACTGGTGATTTTCATCTACCATATAGCTTAGTAAGGTATGTTGAGAATTGTGGGCTTTTCAAAGTGGAACTTGTATCTAATGTATAGACACTTTATACCTTACCCATGCCCTTTTGGTATTGTAGTGATTTCCATGAACTTCACTATTAGTGTTTTAGAGGAAATGAAGCGACAGTACAATTTAAGTGTCAACTCTCATTGTGATTAGCAGTTTTATTACATTTTATAACAGTCATGTCACTGCAGTATTTTATACTTTAACATTTTTTGTTCATCTTGACACAGCATACAGTCTATTTATTATGTTATAGCTTAAGCTTTATCTGGTTAAATTATCAGTGAAAGAAGCTGGGAGCTGTAATGTGTCTGGCACTCTACTTGCTTTTTAAGATACTAGATTAAATGTATTCTGAATGTTTAATGTATGTATTTTTACCTAATACCAGCTTAATTAATGTAATAAAATTAGGTTTATAAACCCACAGCTTTTGTTATTTTTTTATTTCATTTGGCAGTGTTTCGCAGACTGATGCAGTTTTACAGCCTTAATGTAATCTTTAGTAATAGGGTGGGGTGGGTTTGCAGGGGGGTTTAAAGAACAGGGAGAGATGGGGTTAAGATGTTGTATGCTGATTTATAGCAAGGCCAGAGAGCAAAGCCCTGAAGCAGCAAATGCAGTGCCTCAAATAGAGATTGCTGGTGGCCTTTGGTGTGATCGGTGACCCAAGGTGAGGCACTTAGTGATTTATCTCACACATATCCCTTCATCTCTCTTGCTCTACGGTGGGGCCAGGGCAGGCTAAAACATGTAGCACCTCACTCGGAGCTCTGGTCTTGGCCTTGACTCTGACTGGCTCTGGAACATAGCTTAGCCTGGGCTGGGAAGCATAGGACACAGAGCCCAAAACCTCTGGCAGTTAGGGTTAGCAACACAAAAAACATGGGTCAGAGATGCAGGTCAAGCTGGCAGACCTTACTGCCACTGAAGTGCACCCGCTGCAAATCTGTTATACTCTGATCTGATTGTTTTTGTTTTCTACTTCTTTTGGGAATCCATCTGCTTCTTTCGTCTTTCCTTGCCTTCATTTTTTTTTTACACACACTAACACTTACTTTTACACTATGCTATGATCCTTGCTCTCTCACACACACAAATGCCTGCTGTGCACACCTTGATATATACAGTTATGAACACTCTCTGAGCCCCACAGCTGTCTAAAGCTGAGGTTGGCTAATGAGGAAATGTCTTCGCAGTTGAGTGGACTTGATGCCAGCAGGAAAACCTGCAGAATCAGCCCTACAGCTTCATCTGTCCTCTTTCTGTTAAATGTGTGTGTCTGTGTGTATATGTGTATCTACTTTATGAACGCACATACACAAAATGCTCCCCGTTAGTGTGCAGTCGAATGTGGGGGAGTATGAGAAGTGTGTATTTGTGCATGCCAGACCAAAAGAGAGCTCGACTCTACTCTTAACATATTTCACTGCATGGGACTGGGGCTGACATCTCCCATGCCCTGGGATCCTTAAGGAGCATATTTAGAGTGATTTTCAGTGCAATTATACCTGCCAGCTTTGACTGGTAGACTTGCCCTCTTCTCGGATCATGTCTTCATGTTAGAGAGCAGCTCCTGTAGTGTTGAGGAGGCTGGTGCTAAGGCCCAGGGCCAACAGCTAGATAAACTAGAGGATGCGCCCCTCCCTTGCTATGAGAAGGGCTGTAACCAGAGTCCTCCATGGTGCCCAGGACAGGAAGCCATTCACAGCCAGTGGAAGGTGATAATGAGCTCCTGCACTGAGTGTCAGTCGCCACTGTGTCCTGTCCTTGTAATGTGTGAGGGTGTGTGGGTGTATAGAGGTTTGAATTTTGGTGGCATAATTGGAGAGGCCATGTGTGGAGGTGCAAATGACAGCATTAGGCCTCAGTGGATGATTAGTGATCTCTGCACCTCTAAATAGCCTCTACTTATGTATTATGAGCTGGTAAAAGCATTTTTGACGCTAAATTGTTAAATTAGATCAAATTGATGTCGTAGATATTAAAAATACAACATTTCTATCTATAATACAAACATGATATTTTCAGTTATACGGATTATCACTCAATACAATTTGTGCAATGTAATGTGTGTGCATGTTTATGTGTGTGAGAACAAGTATATAATTTTTCTGACCCGGACCCCAGTGACCTCTGTCTGTATCCTGGTCTGGGGGCAGACTGCAATGTCTTCAACACCATATATCAGATTAGCCATTAAAACCTGTCTTGGCCCCATTCTGCTGCACCCACTAGCAACTAATGAGAAATGGACTACCGGCTGCACAATGAAGCCACTCACCACCACTAGTGAAGTAGCTTGGGTAATAAAGAGGGGAGGGGTGTTGAGGACAATTTGATCCCTTACAAGAAGTATATTACCACTTCAGCTGCCGTGTCCATGTGGCGTCCATTTTACCTGTATCAAGGTAGATGGTAAATGCACAGGCTCATTTTCCAGGTGAGAAGAGGCTCTGCGCAGAGACTTGAGCACTTCTCACTAATTTCACAGATATTTCACAGAAGCTCAGAAGAACATTTTTGTGTTGCACTGGTGTTTCAGGAGATTAGGAGAAAAGAGTCTTTGCCTGGCTGTGGAGGAGCTTTCTTCACTGTCTGCAGGGAAGAAATGAGACAAAACTGAGGCAAGTCAGGGACAGGCAGATTAAACAAAGGTGCTGTGCACATACAGTAACACTGTTTGTGTGTATTTGTTAATGACATTTGTCAATTGAGTTGAACCCTTCTGTTATGGGGTACAAAAGCTGGAGAGCAAGGGTCACACTCAACAGTAAACACAGAGAGTGTTAATGTGTTTGTATCGTAATAAGCCCAATTTGCCTACTGCTGCTGCTGATCCAGTTTGCTGCAAAAAATTCACAATAGATGCATATATAATTTTAAAAGTGGTGCCAACCCATTTACCAGTGGCTGCAGTTCAATGCACACATTTGTTTTTTTCATACTGATTGAAGATTTTTGGGTCAGTGGTTTACATGGGATGTGATTGTAATATAGTCTGGTGTCGCATTGATTGGGAACAATGCTACATGTGTAAAACTGATGAATATGTCATGCATTTGTCTTTCTCAAAGGCAGTTTTCTCTCTTTGACACATGCTTGTTCAGCTGCCTGAAGATGAATGACAATCATCTGTTTAGTGCAGTAGATCATGTTATTGTATTGCTCTTAATTATTTTATTCTCTTAAAAAAACTTTACAAAAGATCAGTTCTGTTAAGAAGCAGCCAGGTTTGAAAAGAGTGGAAGGGTATGCCCCAACATATTGTGTCATGATGCCTAGAATGGGCAGAAAAAATGCAAAGAGAAAGTAAGGTTAAATTATTTACATGGTAGAGTTTTTCAGTTTAAGGATAAGTTTATTTCATTCCTCTGAAACTAACTAAAATTTCAGGTTTGGGCCTGTTTATACTGACTGACCATTAGGAGGTTTTTATATGAGACACTTCTGTTTGTGCTTTTAAACCAATTTGAAAAAGAATATTAGGTACAGGTAAATGTAGCCAGTGACAATTTACTCCAAGGTTTGAGGGAAATAATGGATGGGGAAAAGTGGGCAGAAGAAAGCTAGACTGAATACGTTTTTACACTGTCCAGAAAAAGTAAACGAAAGATACTGACTTCAGGATTGCATCAGGTTATACGGTCAGATTAAGCATAATTTTATTTCTTTGTTTTTGTGAAATCTAGCAATAGCATTTTCATTTAGAATATACAATATGTGAAAAGGGTAGATGAAATAAGCTAAAGTTTTGGGCTACACCAATTCCAGTGAATAATTTGTGTTGTTTCCATTTAATTTATTTCTTTGCTGTCATTTATTTTCATGGACATTTTTTTTTTTTTTTTTGGTAAAAATGTCCCTTTAATTTAATGGACATAAAATAAAAGAGATCAGGGATGTCATCAGAACAGATATTTTCGATACCTTTCGATAACAAAATTCTGAAAATGCGACAGTACTTTAAAAAAATTTTATTACCATAACTACTACTCGGGTAGTAGTATGTATGGTACCGAGGCTGCAATTCTACTGCCTTCTTCCGCATATATTTAAGTGTTCTAGTCTATCCTTACATGCAGAAGAAGAAGAAAGATGCCCACAAGCACAGGAAAGCTACACATGGCACAGCAAAAACTACACAAGGAAGACGGCGACTGGTACAACTGCCGCAGCTCCACCCCAACTCATTGATAAGAAAGGCAGCAAGAGTCAGGTGTGGAAATACTTTGCGTTGTTACCCATATGTTGCTCATAACATTTTTTTTTTTTGAGACAGCTGGCATTGTTGTCAATCATCTATGTTCCATAGGCTCAAATTTTTGCCGTGGCTACATAATGTGGTTACATAAATGATAAAGTTAACATAATGTAACCAACATTATACCTCATAGTAACTTTAGCAGGCTACCCATCCTAACATTTCAAAATATAATGTTCACATTTAAATAAGCTGTCTTCCACCACCATGTCAGTAATGACTTTTAAAATGATTTAAAATGAGTTTTTAATAAAGGAATGTATGTTTTAGTACAGTTTTACAGTGGTTTCAAATTGTATATCATGTAAGCCTACTGGTATTGATACAGACCACTACATTTCTGGTGTCGTGGCATCCTTAAAAGTGCTACTAAAATAATTTTTGTTGTCTAACCTAACATATTAAAGAAGGAGTCTCATTTTGGTACTGGCAGCTTAGGTTGTATTGGTACAGATATTAAAAAATCTTAAATGCTCTTGTTTATGAAAGTTGTGAGTTGCCTTGTAGGCTTCCTCCTACAATCCAAAGACATGGACGTTAGTTTAATTAGTGTGAGCGTGAGTGGGTGTCTGTCCCTGTAATAGTCTGGCGACTTGTCCACTGTGTACCCTGCCTCTCACCCTATGACAGCTGGGATAGGCTCCAGCCCTGTGCGACCCTGAATTGGATAAGCAGAAGAAGCAGGATGGATGGATGGATGTTTCTGGTGTTATAGTGTCTTAACTTGTGTAAAATCTCCATTCCATACACCTCCTTTGTACACAAACACACACTTATTATGCATTGATGGGTGCTCCTCTTGTTCCTCTTGTTTGTTGCATGGTGCTGACTCTGAAAAAGCGCCTCTGCACATATAAATAATACAGCCAAAGTGGCTTTCTTGTGTCGTTCCATGGCATCAACTCTAAACATCAAAGTTGACAATTCAGTTGTAAGGTGTCCATCATCTGTTGAAGAACAGGCTCTTCCTGTAGAGGCCACATGTGTTTAAGCATGGAATAGAATCCCCGGGCCCTTATGTCAACTCACCTCTTCCTCTGGCCCTTGCAGTCACAGTCAAAGCAACACAAAGGCAGGGGGCATCTCTCTCTATTAATAGCCTTCTCTGCTCAATGTCATGTTTATCTGTTAAGGTCATGATTAGGATGAACTGTGATCAGGTATGCTCTCTCTCACGCAGACACGCGCACATGCGCACACACGCACGTGCGCACACACACACACACACACACACACACACTCTCTCTCCTTCTGTCACTCTTCTGAGTTGTTCACGCAGTCAACAAAAGCATTCAACTGCAGAGTGTTTGATTCCCCTGCTCTCTGTCACTATTTATTCTAATATCCTCTGGCATTATAGCAGTAGCTCATAATGAGTTCTGATAAATTAAAGGTTGCATTGTTCAGCTGCCATGGCTGTCCTTGATCAGGATGCCAATTATGGAGGGTAATTTTCCCACTCTCCCCTTTTCTTCCATATGTTCGTAACAAAAGGAGGTTTCTGCAGGGTGGATCAAGTTGACACATGGTGACAGATTCTTTTTTAAGTCTTTTTTTCCCAATAATATTTCAATGTTATGATGGAACTTTCAGCATTTTATTAAATCCTACCCCCATTTTGTGTTCTTTCTTTAGGGGTAAAGTACAAAATACTGCTTCTTTGACTCAATTGAAAATGTCACCCAAGAATCTTTAACGTGAATAGAATAGTTTTGACTCTCCTTATGAAACATGACAGATGAGGACACAGTCTGTCTTTATTTGTAAAGATGTAGTCAGACAAGTATGCCTGTGCCTAACTAGTGCAAGTCTAAAAATAAGTAAATAAAACTAACATGCTCAGAGGCAGGTGAAGGGAGGGAACCTTTGCTGTTTTTTCATAAACAATATATGAGGTGCTTTTTGCAAGTCAAATCCTTAAAGATTTACTCCTGGCTCCACTCTCAGTGCTTTTAAAAGACCGAGATAGCATACATCGGAAATGGTGAGGAAGCCTAGGGTGCAGTTGGTAAACAGGAAAAGATGCACTAAATAATAGTTAATGGATAATATTTAACCTGAACATGTCAATCCATCTCCTTACCCCCCTTTATTTACAGTCTTTGTATGAAGTGAGCCAAAATGTGCTCACATCCCCAACTTCTACTCTGTGCATGCTTAAAACTGTGTTGCCAGCACAGATTTACCCAGAATCTATGTAGCATCTCCTCAGTCAGCGAGTGGCCAGTAATTAAGGGCCTCAGATTCCCACTGCATGTTATCGCTTTTATAGTCTCCAGGGTAAGATGCTTTTTGACTGCTGGTTGTGCAGTGACCTGTGCACATCAAGCTTTTCTCTGTTTATTGGGTTGTCTTCTTTCCACCCTAATGGCCATAGGGGTCTGAGTCCAGGCTTCACCTGACCACGGCTCACAAAGCTGGGTCTCTGGAACCGACAGGCGGAACAGAAATCACATTAACCCAACTCAAACTAAAAGGAAAGCCTGCATTCTCTTGCACTATATTCTAAACAAAACAGGAGAGTCTCACTATTTTCCCCCTTCATCAGCAGCATGTGTCAGTTCAGTTCATTGTTGTTTACTGGTGTTTCATGAAGGCCGTCTGCCACCCACACCTCCTTCCAGAGGGCAGTCGACAGGCACCTTGCAAGGACACTGAAGATATAAAACACCCTGTAGGTGAAGCCATGGCCTGACCTCTTTAGGCAGCAAATACCAATTTTGTCAAAAGGAAAGTATAATTTGCTCGATTTTCCACTAATTAATGGTTCATTTCTCTAATTCAGTGTGGTTTTTCAAACAGGTCAAATGATCTGATGGCTGTTTCCATGACCATAAAGAAACTAGGCCATTGCAGTCTGGCATATCTCATCCTGCCTTTAGGCATAAAGGGAAGGAATGGAAGGTGAATTAAAGCTAAATTAGTTATCATAGCACCGGCAAGATTTTTTTTCTTGTAAAGAGTGTGGTCGAGTTTTTTTTAGGTGAGTCTCCATGTCTCTCATCTTTCATCTCTGTGTGGAGCTCTGTGTCCAGAAGGCATCTAGACTCATTTCTTTTCTACCCTTTACATTGCACCTCATCATAAACCCCCCCACACTGACAATGCTGTGGAGAATAAATCGACCATATTTCAGCACTGATGCTCCCTGCCCATTCCCAGTCCTTCAGAGGGGAGGGCAGTAGCACTGGCAGTTTGTTGTTTTTATTTAATGTGCTCCTACTTCTATGTCATATTTTTTCTCTTTAATTGATGCCCATGCCTGTGTTGTTGCCCATTGCACCATTGAGAGGATGCTTTCTCCAAACAGGCCCTTATCTTGCTCTAATAGGCCTGGCACTCCTCTGAGGCCTTCAGCTGTGTCAGGCCACTGCTGCCTTGCTGCGCCTCCGGTTTGAAGTGTTGCCGTGTTGCCCATTAGTTCTCTCTCCAGACCTCACTATTCCCTGTGCTCATTCCTCTGCCACCTCACCCCCCACCCCAACCCCCACAGCCTTCCCAGCCTTATCTTTCACCTCTGCCTCCTTTGCTCCCTGCTCTCCACTCCCCAATGTTTCATCAGCTATAATATGAGCATGCTTTCACAGTAAACATTTTTCTTCTCATTTTTCTCTACAGTTCACTTCCATGGGTCTGGTCCTGTCTAGGTAATATGTGTGTTTTGGAGGTAGCCATGTGCTGCCACACGCCCTGCCTCATGTAAAAGGTCTCATTGATCAAGCCAATGTGCGGGCTCTGTGATTTCAGCCTGCATTTAATTGGCATGAGATTTGCATGTATGATCTTTTTTATTCATTCAGTGTAGGGTTGGGTTGGTTTATAGCCATCTTGTTTTTGGGTCCAGTTCTTGGTAGTCAAAATACCCCAAATTGTCTTGGTGTGGTACTAACAAAGCACTTATAAAGCAAAGATCAGTGTTAAAACATGCAGGTAACATTAGCAGGCTTCTCATTTATAGATGACACTAATTGACCCTTTTTCTTTTTAAAATGACTAAAGTCAATGGCAGCTAGATTAAACCAGCTGGAGCTAATTAATGTTAATGTTTTACCAGTTACTCTGAAACCTCAGTCTGTTGTTTAATGTGCTCTCTCGAAGCCAGCTGACTGTACTCTGACAGGTGAGTGAGAAGACATGCCAGTCTGTAACGTATGACTACCAGTGAACTGGTGCATCAATGCTAAACATTGTTTAAACTGAGTTAAAATTTTTATGCATCAGTTCAATATTTTGAGCTCATTAACCTACAACAAGTAGTTTATGAGAAATCCAGTGTAAAAGTCAGCTGTCATATCAGTGTATCTGATACAATCAGTTAATTACCATTTCATATCATGGTTGGAAGCTAAAGGTTGGAAAAAAAACTTTTTTAGGTCAGTATAATTAATTTTAAATCTGTCTTTGCTTGGGCTTGATGACTTGGACCATAAATCATAACTTTTTGGCAGAATAGATATACCAAATATGCAGTGGGGGAAATAATTATTTGATCCCCTGCTGAATGTGTAAGTTTGCTCACTTACAAAGAAATGAACAGTTTCTAATTTTTATGGTATTTTCATTTTAATGGAGAGAGACAGAATATCAATCAAAAATCTAGAATATAAAAATCACATAAGTTATAAATTGATTTGCATGTCATTGAGTGAAATAAGTATTTGATCCCCAAGCAAAGCATGAGTTAGTACTTGGTGGAGAAACCCCTGTTGGCAAGCACAGCGGTAAGACCTTTCTTGTAGTTGGCCACCAGGTTTGCACTCATCTGAGGAGGGATATTGGCCCACTCCTCTTTACAGAAACTCTCTAAATCCTTTAGCTTTCTTGGCTCCCTTCACAGGTTTTCTATAGGATTGAGGTCTGGAGACTGGCTAGGCCACTTCATGACCTTAATGTGCTTCTTCTTTAGCCGCTCCTTTCTTGCCCTGGTGATATGTTTTGAATCATTGTCATGCTGAAAGACCCATCCACAATCAATCTTCAGTGTTCTGGCTGAGGCAAGGAGGTTCTCATCCAAGATTTTACGGTACATGGCCGCATCACTTGGCCCCTTGATGTGGTGAATTAAGGGGCTACTGTACCCTTAGCAGAAAAAAGCCCCAAAGCATAATGTTTCCACCTCCGTGCTTGACTGTGGGGATTGTGTTCTTTGGGTCATACTCAGCATTTCTCTTCCTCCAAATATAGTGGGTCGAGTTGATACCAAAGAGCTTAATTTTGTTTTCATCTGATTACAAAACTTTCTCCCAAGCCTCTGAATCATTTAGATGTTCACTGACAAACTTAATACATGTGCCTTCTTGAGCAGGGGGACCTTGCAGGTGTTGCAAGATTTCAGTCCACTGTGGCGTAGTGTGTTACCAATGGTGTTCTTGGTGACTGTGGTCCCAAATGCCTTCAGATCATTAACAACCTCCTCCTGTGTAGTTTTGGGCTGATCCACTACCTTTCTCATGATCATCCTCACCCCATGAGGCAAGATCTTGCATGGACCTCCAGACTGAGGGTGATTGATGGTCATTTTATATTTCTTCCATTTCCAAATAATTGCACCAACAGTTGTCGCCTTCTCATCAAGCTTCTTGCTAATGGTCTTGTAGCCCATTCTGGCCTTGTGCAGGTCTACAATCTTGTCCTTGACGTCCTTTGACTGCTCTTTGGTCTTGCACATGGTGCTGGAAAGGTTGGAATGGAAGAAACTGACTCTGTGGACAGGTGTGCTTTATACACATAACGAGTTCAGGGGTATCTGTAATTGACTGATTGATTGATTGTAATCTCTGTGCCACATGCACACACAGCCAGTCTGTGGGAGCCAGAATTCTGGCTGGGTTGGATCAAATACTTATTTCACTCAATGACATGCAAATCAATTTATAACTTTTATGTGTTTTTTTTTTCTGGATTTTTGGTTGATATTCTGTCCCTCTCCATAAAAACTAAACTACTGTACTACCATAAAAATTAGAGATTGTTCATTTGCTAAATATTCAAAGTACAAACCTCAAGTGAGATGTCAAAAATCCTTTTGTGAAAAAAAAAAAAAAATGAGGCGCATAGATTTCTTTTCCTGTTTAAAAATGTACTCTCTCCCTCCATATTGCAAGTGTTTCCAACTCTTACTGGCATAATTAATTTTCTCCTACTCTCTCCGCTCAGATATACTGTATTTCAATACAGTTAAATTCCTAACATATTCATATTCTCAATTATGTTTTTTTTCCTGTTTCTGTTATTAGACAATGTAATTTAACATTAAGACTATAGTGTTAACCAGACGTTGCTTCCCAGCCATTTCCAAGCTTCCTCACCGCACATCTAAAATTTGGATTTTTGTAACTGTTACAGTTGCTGATAAAATAAGCATACATATAATTTGAGGGCTTAAGCTGTGCTGTGATTTTGACCATATTTACATATAAAATGATCACTAAGAGAGATATGTAGCTCATTCTATGTCAGCTGCCTTGCAATCAACTCAATGTTGCTGTCACTTGTGAACAGAGAAGGTTTCCTTTACAGACCTTGTGCTCTTGGGGCAGTACTGGGAACTCTCTTGTGTGGAAAGTAGCTAAGGTTTGTCTAAAATGTTGATAAGTTTATTGCTTGGTAGTTTAGTAGCTAAAGGGGTCTGTAAAGTCACTACATAAAGTTAGCAAGAATGAGGACAACTTGAGAGTGAGTGGGACCAAGTTTGCTTCCAGATGGAGAAGGATTGTGGGGGCAGGGGTGTGCAGAGATTGAGAAAGGAGAGACTATATCAATATATACAATATTCTATGTCTCATATCTTGTTTGATTTGTATTGATATAACTTAAAAAGTTTATGTATTTGTTCTTTCCTTACAGATCACAGACCATGTTCCTTTATTTAGAACTCGATGCAAATGGTGAAAGCTAAACTTAATGATATTTGACAGAAAGGATTGGCATTTGATAAGTGGGTTTGACACTGGATTTGGATTCAATAACATTATATCAAATCCACAGTGTGTTTCTGTTTTTGTGTATTCCAGTTTATAAAGTTAGACAGTGAAATCTATGATACTGCACTACTAGGCTATTGTGGAATCAGAGCCCCTGCACTTCATTGATAGATTGGCAAAGCAGTTTGTTCTACCAAATTTAACAATGATATATCATTATCACAACTTTCGGGGAAATCTATAAAATCAATAGGCCTGCCGGTGGAGCGGGATTAGTATTACTAACACGCTGAGAGAGTGTTAAAGTGCCCGAGTATGGATCTCAGTTGTGGCTTGGATCAATGGCATTTGTGGACACTAAGCTCAATAACAAGCCATCCAAGAACTGGTTAGAAGAAGAAAGAAATAGATGTGAAAAGCAAATTTGCTGGTAGAGAAGCTAATATCCTGTGCGCGCCTGGCTGAACATGAGCTGTGTAACTGCTGGCGGGTGAAGAGGGAGAAGAGGGCAGGAGAGGAATAGATCCTACTGCTGAAATGGTACAGATACAAATGTAGCTGTCATTATTGATATTCTACCATCATTGATATTGACAGACAGGGATGAAGAATGTAAAATACATTGATCTCAAAGGGTGGGAAAGTGTATTGAGTGACACAGTTTGATTTAGGTATTGAGTGTTTTCAGAAACACAAGTGATGTTGAAGAGGTTATTGAGAAAACCGTAGAATGAATATCTTTGAGATTTTCTCTCTTTTTTTTTTAAGGAGTTATTCTCCTTCAGATAAGAATAATCCTGACATCCTTGTTTGAACAGGGCAGAGTGAGATGTAGCGCTCTGTTTGCATGGTTTGCTGCACGGTACAACAGCGAAAGGTGAGGCAGAGCTGCTGTAATTGGATCGGTAAAAGTCAAATTTCCTGTTTAGTGCCCAAGTCTTGAAACGATCACACAGAGTGCTGTTTTTATGTCTGACCACAAGGACTGTGTTCTTTCATGAAAGCAATGGCAGACCCCATGAAAATACATATTTTCCTCAACAGTGCACAAGAGTAAAAGATATCTCTAGTTAGCACTCAGTTTACTGAGTTCTGTGCCACTACAAAGAAAAAAAAAGGCAGACTACACTTGGAAGGTGTTGTAGCTTTTTGATTTAGTCAAACTGCAGTGATTGTAACACATGGTGGTATTGCACTGAACTACATTATTTTGATTCAAATTTTTTATCCCTCCCATTTACAAACATGAGAAGAGCAGAATATTGTAATAACCTTTCTGTAAATTATAGTTAGACACAACCACTGACTATAACCCGAAAACCTTTATTATATGCATCAGAGATTTTCTTACAGAACAATTGTCCTGGATTACATCTGATTTTACATGGGATGGACTTTATTTTGACAGTTTCTCCTGTTGAGATAATGAAGACAAATGAAATGAACAATGCTGCCAAGAATGATTATTATTTCTGACATCAATTGCTGTGGTTGTGATAATTTTAGCATTTTTTTAACCACTTTAGGCTTTTAAATTCTGTTAATTACAGCCTATGACAATGTCTCCTTTTTAGTACCTGCTTTGACTCATCGTCTTACTCAGCAACCCCATGTGATGCATTAACCTTCAAGTTGAGAAAGCAGGAAACAGGAGACTGTAGACTAGTTAATCTCAAAGTTTTGATGACCAAATGCCATTTTAGATTGCCATAATATGATTGAGGGCTGCATGAGAAGTATGTACATCAAACACAATAGTGTTTCTAATGCATCTGTTCAGAAGATGGTATTCTATGTAATGTTTTATCTTTTTTTGCTTTGTTTTTTAATCATTAGTTAGGTGGTTGTTCTTCTTGTTGACATCAGCTGTACTTGTCAATGTTAGGAAGATTAGGCTGCTATGATGGTTAAGGCAGAAGTTCAAGCTAAAGTAAAATGCAGTGCTATAGCATGACATGAACTGTGGATGCTTGAAATACAGTAATACTTTTTCCCCCTTGTTTCTCTTGTGGCTGCATAAAATATTTCCAAGGGTCAACAAAGGTGACACAGTAAGACATAATAATTAGAGAATGTTTATTGAGTAGGTTTATAGTGTGCCTGTGGTTCATTAAAAACCTCCTCTACACTCTGCTTAACTTAACAAACTGACACATGATGACTTTTGTAGCAGTAATTTTCTTCTGAATGTATTTCCATAGATGTGTGTGCTTTTAAAAACATTGTCACACATATAGTTCTTATTTACAGGTATATAGTCTGTTTTCTCCATCTACCAAGACACTTGAACAGGCAAACAGGGCATTTTCTTTCTGCCACTGAATCTGATTGCTTATGGGCTGTTGCTCTGTGATTGTACATCCAATTCTTGTCGACTCTGGCTCCAAATGTAACTGCTGGGGAAAGGTAGCATGTGAGTTGTGGTCAAACAACATCACTTCCCTAAGAACACAAGTGGGTCATCTATACAAAGGGCTGGCGATAACAGCAAGACAACAACCCAACTTATTGGTTTGGAGGAAAATACAAAGGGGAGAATGATAGATTGAGCAGAAGGGAGGAAGAGGAGAGATTGTTCTCTGAGACACAAAATAAGGCCAGGTACAAAAGGGAAGGGACAAAGTAAAAAGGCAGATTGTGCCAAGAGGATGATGTGTGACAAAAAGAGAAAACTAAAAAGCTGTGACGTGAGCCGGGACTACTTCTGATGGGGACAGTTTGTTTTTTGCCTCTATTTTGACAGAGATGATAGATAGATGGAGAGAGATGCGAACAGGCCGTAATTAAACAGCCTAATGAGTTTGTGGCTCTTTTGAAGACTGTTTTTAAATGGAGCTCTGGTTTTGTGGTAGAAAATCTTCTCTTTCAGAGATGTCAAAGAAGTTTCTGACAGAGCAGTTATCACAGCATGTCAAATTGCTCCAGCCCAAGAAATAATTTGGATTTTTTTCTTTTCACAGAGTGCTGCGAAACAAAAGCACCCCCCCCTCTCCCTAATTTGCCTTGGCAGGGTCCCTCTGGGTGGGGGGTCCGCATGGACAGAGAGGGCTTTGCCAGAGGATTATAGGATGAGAGGGGGTGAGATGAGAGAGTATATATGTGTGTGTGTTAGAGGTGTATATCTGTGTGTGATGGGCATGGGGTGTGGTGGTGGTAGTGGTGGGGTTGCAAGCAATTTCGCCCAAAATGCTGCAATTGTCCCCAAGATTGAACAGTGCAGAGTGGTAACGCTCATTTTCCAGTCTATTCATTATCTCCGCTGTATTTACTTATCTTTGTCTCACAAGTAAAAAAAAAAAAACTGTGTTAAAAAGGGGCCCCTTTTATGTGAAGAGGATTTTTAACAGGGCTTTATGCTCTGACATGGTTGAGTTAAACTAAACTGTAGATATGTTATGAAAGCAGTATGAATAGCAAATTAGTAGTTTCTGCTTTTCATTGGTGTTATAAACTGTATTAGATCCCTGATTTCTTCAAATTACATTTCCCTGCAGTCTCATATAATGCCTTCTTTTGGATGAAATTCTCAGTTTTGTGGTGTTAAATTAGTGCAAAGAAAATTACACCATTATTCTGGGACAGAAAAAAATTATAGTGTTTTTTTTTACAACCTGTGCCATAGTAGTTTATGATTTTATTTCTCTTTGAAACTAAATCCCCTCATAAATGATTCATTTTTGGTGAGAGATCATCTGACAAGGAATAATAAACCAGTACTAGCTGAGCCATATTTACATTCAAATAAATGCAGACAAAGGAAGTTCATATGAAAAGATATTTCTTCTGTTCTCAACACAATAAACATAGTTGTCATTGCCCCTCTCAATGACTGTCAAAGCTGATTTACAGGTTTGTTTGTTTTTTGTTTTTTTTTGTTGCATTTTATACCTTGACGCCACATCACCACTGAAGATTTTTACAGGTATTACTTTGCTGTACACATTTCTCTTTGATAACAAAAAGGTGAGAGAACTGTGTATTCTTGATTTGTTATTCAAAGTTTAGATGATCAATTAAAGCTATTGTGGCTTTTGTACAATACATAAACTACAAATGTGGCTGGTTCATTTTGAAATAAAAGACTTATAAATAATTGTTAATAATTAAATCTTGTTTGGTTTCTTGTCAAACCTAAATGTTGGCAAGAAACCTAAACTGGGCTGCTAGTGATGATAATATTAATTACAAATAACCCCTGACTAACATATAACCTTCTGATCTCTGAAAAAATGTCTGCAGTGTCATTGATTATGATTTCCTGTGTTATCACATGGAGGCACAGCTGACTGGCAATGAACTGCAGTTTCAACGGATGTTACATTGTGCTTAGAGTGCTGACAAAGTAACATTGCTGCAGATACAGTGAAGTCTGTGATAGAAATAGCTTGGACAAACATCTCCTGAGGGCACACCTACAGCTCTTAGCCACCTCTTTGGAAGAAAAAAGTCCTATAAAGAACTCTCAAACAATAAGGGTTTTTTTTCCCCTTCCAACTTAATTACAGATATTTCTCTGTAATAGGTGCCTGATTTGAGGTAGATAATTAGGTGGGATATTGAAGTGGGCCTCCAGGGGGCCCAGGTCTGGTAGATCAGGAGCACGAAGATGAGGGGAGACACCATCTTTTCAAATTATTCTGGGGGGCCAGTGCTCCCAAGCAGCTTATGCAGCTAAGGCTTGGTAATTAAATTATAATTTAACCTGCTGAGGGTGGAGTGGCAGGACTGGACCAGACTGGGGGTGGAATGGCACTGACAGGATTTACACTTAATGAAATAATAAAGCAACACCAGCAAGGTAGCTGGCAGCAGAGAAATAGACGCATTGCCACTTGGCTCTCTGTTTATCCACTCTTCGGTGTTGGAGGAAGGTTCAAAGCTAACGAGTGGTTCTCTCTCTCATTTTCCATTTTTCTTACTATGGTCTGTTGTTGAGTTCAAGTGAGTATAGTGAGTTGCCATGTCTTTCTGTCAATAAAATCCTTTTATAGTTTTACTTTTGTTGGTATGTATTTACTGTATATACGTGTGTGTGTGTGTGTGTGTGTTGTTAATCTTAAATACAATCTGTTTACAAAACTGCAAATATAGACACAAAACACAGTCAAAGATCACACATTCTTCTCTTAGGTTTGTGCTGAGGACTTTATTCTTTATTTACTTTGCTGCATTTTGCTAAGGGTTTATGTTTGCTGTTGTGAATGGTAATTCGCTGTTGATTAATTAAAAGCTCTCTATGGGGACCCTTAAAGTGCATGTAGTTAAAAACTCTCAAAATACCAACAATATAGCTGATTCTCAAACAAAAAATGCAAAAAGCAATAGCTCACACATAAATGGATGCTGACTGGCTGGTATTGTGTACAAGTCATTGTATTTTTTAATATGATCCTTTTAATATGAATTGTTTTGTTTAGTTTTACAAAGTAATTATATTTACTGCAACTTGTAACCCAGTGTAATCCAAGAAAGTCCAGTGTATTTAAACTATATGTCTCTGACATTTATTCTCCAGCATCCTGATTAGGACCACACACTATCAGACAGATAATGTATTAATGCAAACAAAATTCACAGAGAAGCTAGAAAATATATGGAAGAAGAAGAAGAAGTAAATGAGAGAGAAAAAGGCATAACAATTTAAAAACCAATGAGGTAGCAAGAAATATGGAATGCACCACATCTGTTTTGTGTCGCTGCATCTCTTCCTCTCATTCCCCTCTCTCTTCTTGCTCCGTCTCTGCAGCTGTTAAGATGGATGCCTCACAGCGGAGGGAAGAACCATGCAGTGTTCCTATAGCCCCGCATTGCCGCAAGCTCATTATAACCCTCCCCTCCAAAATCACTCCCGCCCTTGTCTGCCCCACTCCCACCGTTCACCCAAGCCTAAATCTGCCCCCAGCCTCAGCCCGAGATCCAGCCCCAGCCAGCATGACAGACAGGCCCAGTTAACAGTCCCTGTAAGCGGGGAAAGAAAGCCAAGCATAGAGGTAAAATGACTGGACCGCAAATGACAGGTGTAGTTAAAATAGTGAGGCGCAGAAAGGCTTGAGGACAGAGAGCCAGGGCGGCACTGTAATAAGCAGGATGAAGGAGCTCAAGCATTGCCTAAGTTTTCCACTCTCTTCCACTAACATCCTTCCTGAGGCAAACAAAGGGAAAATAAGAGAAAGTTAACTTTTTCTTATAGACACTTCCTCTCTTCATTCAGTTATTTCTCTCATGATAGTCCTGTCTTGCGCTGCTTCTTTAAGGGACGCTAATGACGCATTATTGACATAATGCAAGATATTCCTAAAATTTAAGACTTTTAATAACATGCTGTGGAACAGGGCTACTTGAATTGTAAATGCGCAAGAAGAATCATTTTGTATGGTCCCCCGTTGGATTCATGTAGATGGACACAGGAGGGATTTGCCTTCACTGCTGATCTGCATCTGTTTTCTACACCATTCATACATTTTCCATTTTGCCTGTTTTATCACCATCTTTCAATCAGATCCCCTGCAGACTCATTTCTAAAATAAGTCTTTTTTTTTTTTTTTGCAGCATCTCCATGCGAGGCAGCTTGAGATGGGGCGGTGAGCAGTTAATAGATTGGAAGTGTGCAAACGCTAGTCAGCATGAGGAGGACTCTTGTTGGAGTCAGTAGAGATATTGACTGTTTCACATCATCCTTGTAAGCAAGATTTAATTTCTAAACAAACAAAGCTCATAATAATCGGTCTAACAAAGTAGTAAAGATGATTAAGTTTGGGTCAGTCCAAACATGTCCCTGCAAAAATAATTCATGCCAGCAGAGCTCAATTGAGACTAAGCTGCTAAACTACTAATGTCTTTCTGAAGCTGCTTTTTGAAGTTTCATGCTAAAATCAACATGCTCACAATGATGTATCTAAGCAAAAAGTACAGCTGAGACTGATGTCATTAGTTTCGCCAAGTGCTTGCTCATAGGTGTCGTCTGATTGATTGATTGTTTTTTTGTTTTTTGTTTGTTTGTTTTTTTTAATATTGTAGGGTCTGCAACCTACAATATTAAAGTGCCTTGAGGCCTTGTTGTGAATTGGTGCTATATAAATAAAATTGAATTGAAATGAGTTTTGCACATAATGAAAATAAACGACAATGTTAATCTCAGGGTGTTATCAAAGTTATTAAAATTCATGTAGGCAACATCATAGATGTCTATACCAAATTTAAATGAAAAAAAAAAAACCACAATTGTAATCAAGACAATTCCATCTTACACAGAAATGCCAACTTCATAGTAGGATTAAAGGAAAAGTCAAGCTTCATTCATGTCATTTGAATTCCTTGTTTGGAAGTCATGTCAGTCTGGTCTAAATTTAATGGCAATTAATCAGAAAGCTGTAAAGAAGTTATAACTAACGACCACAAATGTCAACCTACAGGAATATTCAGTGGCTTTATCCTTTGGGGACCATTAATGTCTATGCAATATTTGATAGCAATTCAACCAACTTGACGTGGTGACAAACTGACATCGCCTACATGAGTAAATCAGTAAATAAAGAACACAATGAGGACAGTAGATGACAGCTAGTTCTTGCACACTAAGCCAATAGTAAATATAGCATTTGAATGATTTTGTGGATTTTCTTTGTGTTATTTTCTGTGATTTCTCGGAATAAATTTATCTTGCTGTATAAATTGGATTGTGTTCTTGCTTCTCTCCTACTGCTTTTCCTCCTCCTCCTTGCCCTCTCCAACTCTGATTCCTCGTCCTATCTGATTTGTATTAACAGGATTATCAATGCTGCTGCCATAATTAGAAGTAATGCACTGCAATTACTGATATAGATCAGGGGGATTAAACTTCATAATGTGGAGCTTGCTTCCAGGCAATAAATCTAATGCGTTTTGATCATATGGACTTTGTTGATATCTTCATGTCAGTATTTATAAAACACTCTGCCACTATTTCCACAAGACTTGAAGTAGCCAATAATTATTGGCTCTCAACCTACCTTAACTCTGGCAGATACTGTACAAGTGAGTAAATTAGTCTTCTATCATGGTGGGAGCTGCTTTCAAGTTGAGTTGATGCCACAGTCTTTATTGCAGTACAGTTTTTAGGGTGTTTGATACTGTAGTTCATCTTTATTGAGCTGTATATTTAGAGGGAAGTGACAGAACAGATGGAAGAAATGGCGTGGTTAGTGTTTGACATCAGCTCGTAATGTTATAGCAAACCTTACAGACCAAAGTCCGCTGAGCTATAGAATGCTAAGATTATATCCTGATGTAATATACTACCATGTATTGCATTACTCTTCAGACTAAGAGTGAACCAATGCGAGGCCTTAGGAATAGATTGGGTGGAGAGTATCACCATCTGGGGGCTAAATTTAACAGGTCCTTGTACAGAAGATGAACATCTGTCTTTATCAGTAGTGGTTAACTCAGTACAGGAAACTCAGCACATGTAATTCATGCAATATTTAGATGAGAGGGTCAGAGTGCTCCTGTGGGGATGGAGGCAGGCTCTGTTGCACTGACTGCATGATTGACCTGTGCCTCATCTGTGGAGAGGTGCCAGCTCTGATCTCTTTAAAGGACAAGACGGCACGCAGGAATGTCATGCTGGAACTCCTCCATCTGCCGATGTTGCGCTTTTGACGGATAAAGCAATAACACAACTGCATATTACAGATGAGAAGCTAAAGAATGCATGCATTAATGGATACACCTGAGATGAGGATTAGCTATGATTTTGATAGTAAAACGCATAGCCCAGTGGTAGAAGGAGGTACTTTACTTTTGTATTTGTAACAGAATACATTGTGGTTTTGGTACTTGACAAGACGGTCTAAATATTTCATTCCATGCTGTCATAGTGTGTGAAAACCTGCTTAGAGTGCTGGAAAAGAGAAAAATAGCATGTGAACAGTTGGTTAACTGCAACACAAATGTGTGATAATAATGAAGAGAGAGGGAAAAAAGGTTCTCCTGAGTCTGACAAGTATGTTGTGTAGATTTCTGTTAGCTGTGTCCATAACTTTAAATGGAAAAAATACCTGTATAGTAAATGGACTTGCAGTGCTTTTCTATTTTAACTGAACACTCAAGGTTCTGTTTACTACAAAAACAGTAGTAAAAGTAGTACAAAGCACACATTGACAGTACTTTTTTAAAATTCTGTCCACACACTCACTTGCCTGAGGATACTGGAGGAGCCAGGGATTGAACCACCAACCTTCCAGTTAGTAGAAAACCCGCTCAAGCCACAGCTACCCAGTTAGCATATATACTAGTTGAACAGTTGAGAAACCAGGTGGTTTTTATGTAAAGGCTTGAGTCCTGACCATGAGGACTACAAAAATAATATAACTATGACTCAGATATTGCCAAAACATATTTACAGTATGAAAAACCTCATCAAATTCTTAAGACTTTCTGTAATGTGTTTTTTTCTTACTTTTTATCTATTATCTATTATATATATATGATATATATTGTATATATTGCCTATTTAAAAGAAAAACTTTTCTTTTTTTTTGCATGCAGAGAGCAAAGTGAACCAGAGTCAAATTCCTTGTTTGTGTGCACAAACTTGGCCAAATAAAGATTATTCTGATTCTGATTTTGATATTTCATAACCTCAACTAGGGAGTTTGTGTTATTATATTTGTTCTAATTTCTTGTAGCATGTGCAGCTGTTCCTGGAAAAGACCTTTTTCCTATGGCTGCTAAACCACTACCTCCTACAACATATTAAACACTGAGATGGCCTTCGCTAAGTATTTCTTGGCAACAGACCTGTCATGCTGTAGCGTTGGTCCTATCATTGCTCTGTTCAGCCCAGCAGAAGCAGAGAGAGAGGAGAGCTGAACAGAGCCGGAGTTCTCACAGTCCCCCTCCTACACATATTAGCAGGCTGAAATACACACAGAATTACTGACATGGATTCAGCCAAGACACATAGATCGTAAAGCTGCAACCCAAGGGGTCACCCGGCTCTCTAGCTGCCCATCTCTCTTTACATACTCAGTAAGAAGTACTTCAGTATTTTAAATATACATAAATAGTTGTATTGCTTATTAGTCTGAGTGGTGAGAAATTATTTGATCCTAGATGTTTTTTGTTTTTTTTATCCTGACCCACCTTGACTACCTTTCAGTCCACAGATGATACACACATAACGATGGAAGCTTATAACCATCTGATAAGCAGATAGTTGAAACTGTTCCAATAAGCTCCCACAGAGGAGAGAAATTCCATCTTATCAAATCAGTCATCCACCCACAGATGCACAGTGATGATACTTGAATAATAACTTTAAACAAAAAGAACAATCTCATTCATGAGATGAGCTGGCCGTTTTTGTTCCCTTCCTGCTAAGTGATCTGCCATTGTGCACCAGCAGCTCCATTCAAAATATGACATTATTTAGAGGTAAAGCCAATAACCCATTAAGATATATGAAACACATTTGTGAAATGTTTGAGAAATTGCTGCCAGGGGGTTGTGGTTTAATGCAGTCTCTGATGCCAATGCTAAAGATTCAGACAGGGCAGGTAAATAATTCAGAAATAAAAATATTACAATGAAACCATTTGCAAACTTATACTTAATTTATGGCACCACAGTTGTGTCCATTTGCGTATGTATTTATCTATAGAGAGCCTACGGAGAGGAGTTTTCAACCAACGCAAATGTGCTCCCGTGCAGTCTGCCAAAATGCCAACCACACGTTGCTTAATGTGGATGACACTGTGCGTCGGTCGAATGCTGATTGGGTCGGAACAGGGAAGAGAGCAACAGCGGAGTTCACCAGGAATGGGAGAAGGGCAAAAAAAACATCAAAGATCAAAAATACAGCATGAAAAGCACAGACAGTGGCTGCAGTGGGCTCTTTTCATTGTTTTTAACACTTTTCACTTCAGCTCTTTGTATGTTATAACTTCGCTCTTCTCTGCGGCTGACTGATGGACCAACAACAGCACAAGCAAGAGCTGCCCACAGAACGGTTGTACCACATATTTTTGACACTGCCCCCATCTGAGAACAGAAACTCTCTGCAGGTAGACGGGCCGTCTGTAGCTGCCCACGGACTGCCAACAGACTGCCACCGCTGAATCATAATTTCCCCATTAGAGGCCACACACACACACACACACACAGATGTTCACCTGCCATCTCCCAAGCTTTGAATTTACATGATAACAAAAACATTGTCCTTCATGCTCTGCAGCTGATGTCTGATATTTCATCCTTGTTATATTAAAGATTTAAACAAGTTTATGTCTCCAACAAATATAAATTAGCCATTTTCTCTGACACATACTCTGATCTAATGGGGAAATATTAAGAAAAGAGGAGAGAGACAGAGAGATGGAAGGAGAAAGTGAGATGGTTATGTTATATTTCAACGTGAATTTAATATGTTTAAAGAAAACATTACATTAGTAGTTCCAAGTGGGTACTTATATTTGGTTGAAAAAGGCTCATCAGAGTATATGGGAATTCAGCAGTTACTTTAACTCTCTTTACTAGTGAGGAGACAAACACAACTTATTTTTCTTAATATAATATAAAGGTGCAGTCTGTCTTTTTTTTTTTTAACTACGCTGAATAAATGGGAAACCTCAGTATTCCTCCTGCCACCAGTTATTCTTTCCTGTAACTTTGTCGATAAACCTCTTGTAAAGCTGTTTTATCTTCTGCATATACTACATTTAATTTCTCTGTCTCATTCCATCAGCGGCTCTTATGCTTCCTCAGAGTCAATCGATTACCTCCACGGCTGAGGTTCCTACTCTCATCTGACGCATTGGGTATCTATCCTTGGCTTTCTGACCCAGGCCAACCCCTTCCTCACCCTGTGGCTCCTTCCAAACTTTGATGGCAGGTTCCATATCCATGTCACCAGTCTGACACTGTCCGTCCTGCATCAATAAACATTTGGGGAGGGCAGATTTTTCTAGGCTGAATAATTTATAGTGCATGATTAGAAACTCTATCCTGAGTGGAGGATCTAGTTGCTTGTATGTTTGTCTAGGATCTTTACAATAAAACATGACCCGGTCTGATTAGAAAGTCCAGTTCCACACAGTTGGTTAGTGTGTGTATGAGAACCAGGGAGAAGATAGAGAAATGAAATGGATATAGGGTTTAGCTTTGTTCTAAATTGGATTGGGATGTCCAGATTTAGTAAAGAAAAACTCTTAATAAGACTTTAATTTTCTTTAGACGTTCCCTTTGTGTTCCTAGCAGAGAGAAACACAAAGAGAGGAAACTGGCAATGTAACAATGTTGCTAAGACATCTCAGCCTTAATTAAAGTTACAGGAAATTGCCAGACTGTATAGAGGAGAGGTTCTGTGTGATTTAATGAATCACTGGCAGTCATATTGATTATTATTTCTTTAAAAGTAGGAACATTATAACTTTATAAAGCTATTTATCATTGTATGACAAATAAGTAGCACAGTTAGTAATACTTTTTTTAGATAGCAAAAAGGTTACTGCTGAATATCTATTTCTCATATATTTTATAGTCTCGTGTAGTTCAGCTGACTTTTTGTTTAGTTTAGTTTATGTCAAGCAGTTTATTTCAGAAACATACTAGAGTTTATGTTGCAGTAGCACACTTACTGACCAGGGTGCCACCAGTGAAAAGTAAAAGAAATCACACTGACAGGGAAAATGAAAACTTTAAGCCATTATCTGTATTTGAAATGTGCATCTGAACTAACAATTTGTGGTTATTTTTATGAGTCAGACACAGTCTGAAGCCTCAATCTTTATCATCATTATCTGAAAGGATAAGAAAACTAACTATAAAAGTGATGCTTTTTTTTTTCCATTTCAGCACCCCATCAGTTTTACAAATTGCAGAGGAATATTCTGCATGTTCAAAATCCCAAACTTTTCAGTTTCTCAATGCTAACAGTGGCAGATACAAGGGATGCGTCTGGCAGGCACTTTTGTCCTTCGCTGCAGCATGCTTCTCTTTGTGTTTCATAGGGACAGCAAAGAGCGCATCATAAACTTCTCATCATACAGTAGCTAGGAGTGTGTGTTTGGGGTGGGTAGGGGGTGTTATGTTCATTAGCACAGTCAAAATGCCTAGAGGCATAAGTAGAAGAGGAGTGAGTGAAGGAGAGTGGGGAGGGAAGGGGTGGCTTGTATGGAAATTGACCAGTGTGCTGTAACTGTTCATCTGGTGTAGGCCTTTGAAGTGAGCTGTTCAACACTGCAGCAGGCCTTGTTCTTGATAATTGCCTAAATGATCTCCATGGAGCGTGGGGTTGTGTTACAACTGAACTAATCCAGGGGCAACCCGCTGATTTGACAGAGAGCTCTTCGCTATGTCAGTCACCCCCCCCCCACACACACACACCCCACACCCCACTCGCCCAAACAACAGCCTATCTTCCATTCTGTTTCGTCTGTTTATTAGACTAACACAGCAGGGGGTGTGATGCTAGTGTTGTGGATTCTGGAGACATGGGAGGTGGTTTGGGAGGGGGGGAGAGTCCTGTTTGTTGTAGGGTTGATGGCCTCTGCTCCCCAAGCTTAGCCACACGCTTAACCCGCACTCCTTGACATCATACCCTCCGCTCGCCCCATTGATATGTAAATGAACAGCAGCCCTGTTTGCAAATGAGGGAGGAATAATTAGTCAGGAGCACTTAGTAACAACAACAATAATACACACGTCTGATCTAGGCTGAGCTGCTCTCTCTTTGTCATTTGAGCTGCTCCTGGCAATCTTTCAAGGCCCCCC
>VUQS01027872.1:0-11930 GCA_015108495.1 Heterochromis multidens | reverse complement strand
AATTGAAGGCACGCTGAACCAGCATGGCTACCACAGCATCCTGCAGCGACATGCCATCCCATCCGGTTTGTGTTTAGTTGGACCATCATTTATTTTTCAACAGGACAATGACCCCAAACACACCTCCAGGCTGTGTAAGGGCTATTTGGCCAAGAAGGAGAGTGATGGAGTGCTACACCAGATGGCCTGGCCTCCACAGTCACCTGACCTAAACCCAGTCGAGATGGTTTGGGATGAGATGGACCGCAGAGTGAAGGCAAAAGGGCCAACAAGTACTCAGCATCTCTGGGAACTCCTTCAAGACTGTTGGAAAACCATTTCAGGTGACTACCTCATGAAGCTCATCGAGAGAAGGCCAAGAGTGTGCATCAAAAGCAAAGGGTGGATATTTTGAAGAATCTAAGATATAAAACATGTTTTGGGTTATTTCACACTTTTTTGTTTACTACATAATTCCATATGTGTTCATTCATAGTTTTGATGCCTTCAGTGAGAATCTACAATGTAAAAATTCATGAAAATAAAGAAAAAACACTGAATGGGAAGGTGTGTCCAAACTTTTGACTGGTAGTGTATAAAAATAAAAATAAAAATAAAAATAAATTCTTTTTAATTAAATGAATATTTTTAGTTTATCGATCTGAGCTGCAAGGATGGATGGATTTGAGCTGCAGATTTGTTACCATTTTAACAATAATTTCAGGTAATTGACACAGGGTGTGGTTTCACATTACTTACCTGTTCCCTGTGCTGGGATCAGTACAAAGCTGGCTCTGATACTTTCTGGTGACAGTCACACTCTGCATTAAATATTTCCAGAGTAATGACGGCTGTCAGTGTGTTTTATTAAAAGAATAGACTCAGCCTCTCAGCCTCTACTTCTTCATGGAAGTAAGCTCAAAGTCAGCCAGAGAAGTTAAAGGTGGTTCAGTGGAGCTCATCAAAACACCTGATGAAGGTTTGTACAACCCAATAAATCATTAATAATTCTACATTATTGTATTTAGTTCTGTACAATAATGAACTGTATGTAGAACTAAAAGACAAAAAGAGCACTATTTATGATTTAGATGTTACAGCAGTTATTTTCTGTAGGTAATTAAACTACTTCAGTCACTAATTTGCCCTTTTGATACTACAAATAACTTTAGGCCACAAAAGGAATGATTTTTCACTATTATGCTGCAGTCACACTAGAGAAAACGGTGGTTGGAAATCATGGAACAATCAAAATTATTGCGACCATGTGCAATGAACTTGTGATCTTGTTGCCTTTGAAATGGTTGCTTCAAAGACTGGGACCAGGTCTGTGACCACTTACCGTCCAGTTGCCATCTTTGAAGTGACTCTGGTGTATCAAGAAGGCAATAAAATGACAATAAGACTGGCAATTAGATGCAATCTGTTTGTGATAATTTGGTGAAAATCACAAATCCGTTGCTGTCTACATACACAGAAATTCACATGAACTACTTACATTCAAAGTCCAGCCGATATCATAAAACGGAAACAGAAATTCCTCCACAAATAGTGACATAGTTGCTGCAGGACGGCAATTTAACTGCACAATGACGTAGGTACAACCTTGCTTTTATATAACAATATTAATACAACCAGTTGCAGAGTGTCACACATGAGTTGTGCTCATCGGTGCAGACTGACTCAGCGTGACTGCAACGTGTTGGCAATTTGTCTCTGTTTTTAAATTAGACAACAATTATTTGCAAACCTTCGGCAATCTGTCTGTGTGAGTGACTGTGGTCAGTCTGAGTTGGACCATGATTGTTTGGGGACAGGTTTCCTCCCACCAGGTGACCTGTGCAACCGCATTATGATCAAAAGTGGTCGCACAGAAGCTGAGGGTGTTGCACAAGCAATTATTTGCAACTGGTTGCTGGAAAAAAAAAAAAAAAAATCTAAATCAATGCAAATGCCTTCCTACAAGGAGGTTGCCATCATATTTTTACTTTAGTGTGACTGAGCCATTATTTAGCTTCTTTATAGTTATTGAACCACCTTTGACGAGCTCTGCCCCATTTTTCTGTCAGCTTGACAGCTGTGAAGACGTCGCAGCTCTTACAACTGAAGTCGCCGCTGATAAAGCTCTCAAGTATCGATTATTACTGTTTATTTAGTGTTTAGAGGAGCTGACTGTTTTTAAAGGTCTGTTTTCTTCTTAAAAACAGGCCACTTTTTTCTTCAAAATTGATGACTTAATCTAGAAAATTTTGAGTTTTCTCTCTCAAGTCCCCTCCATCCAGCCCCTTATTTTTTCCTACCTTCAGGGGTCCTAACACACCATCATAGGAAAATCTCCAGAACTTTTATAATTTATTTAGAAGCTACCAAACAGTAAAATTAAGGAATTTTCTGGACCATTTAGGAGGACTAGCTGTAAGAGACACTGTCGACATGTCCGCTTACCTCGGGCCGTAACTCTTTGTGTACGTCTCTCCAAAAAAGTGCCTGTAGATGTAGTCATCAAGATCTCCGAATGCGTCATCATCGAGGCCGTGGTACTTGTGCATGTCTGCAAGATAGTCTTCAACGCCGCTCACAAAGTCTGTGAACAGCATCTGGTCGTGGATGAACACTCCGTTGCGGAAGAAGTTGTTGATGAACGTCTCCAGCTCCTTCCAGTGGTGGAAGTGGTCGACCTCCTGCTGCAGGTAGCTCTGCAGCAGCTTGTGAAACTCGTCAGCTCTGATTGGCTCTGTGGCTTTGTTGAAGAGCCTCATGGACTCCTGGTAGGCACAGTCGAAAACCCCGGAGCATCCCTTCATGTGGGCTTTGTGGGTGTTTTGTCCCCGATCTTGGTGAACTTTGTCTCCTGACTTTCGTGTGTTGTGGCTGAAGTCATGTTTGTGTCTGTGATGAGGCTTGTGGGATCTGTGCTGCCACGACTCTTTTGTATTCTTCTCATTACTTCTCTGTTTATAAAACCCCCGGGCTTTATTGATGAAGGTTGAGGCTGAATCCTTGAAATGTCTGAAAGTGGATTTGACAGAATCAGAGAACTTCCTCAGGTTTTCCTTCACGGCCTCTTTGGCTTTTTTAATCTGCTCCTTGTGGTGGTGTACAAACTCCTTGGTGGAGTTCTTCACAGCATCAAATGTCTCCTTCACTTTCCCTGCCATGCCCTGCTTTCGTTTTTTCACTTTGGGCTCCGTGTCTCCTTTGGCTCTTTCTTCTTTGGTCTCCACATACAGCCGTTCCCACAGGTCTGAGCGTTGCTGCTCAAAGCTCAGCCTCTTCTCCAGCTCCATCAGACGGGACTGCAGCTCTTCAGCCTCTGAGCCTGATTCCTTTCCAACTCCAGGGAAGCGACTTCTCAGTTGACTCAGCTCTCTCCTCAGCTCATCCGTGACCTTCCTCTCTTTGTCAAGCTTCTTTCTCAGCGTCTGTCCTTCGGCCATCATGTTTTCCCGCTGGCCGTGAAAGTTTCTGATCAGCTGCTTCTCCTCTTCCAGCTGCTCTTTCAGACTCTGGTTTTCTGACAGCAGCGAGTCGGCTCCGGCTCCCATTGACTCCAGATCTCTGATATTAGAGCGCAGGTTCTTCAGCTCCTCCTGTAAGGCAGACAAAGACTTTTCTTCACGCTGCAGAGAGCTTTTCAGCAGCTGGTTTTCAGCTGTTAACTTCTGCTGCTGAGACACCATGTTAGTGTTCTCCTCAGCCTTCTGTTTCAGCAACATTTCCAACTCATCTCTCTGGGCCTTGATGGGAAAAGATGGAACAAAGACAAGATTACATGTGTTGTGATTATCTAAAGCAATTATGCATTCACTAAAATCATTTAGCATTTGAACAGTAAAACTGAATATGTTTTTTTCTTCATTGTAACTAGGCACACACTGATTTATCAGTCATAGCAGTATCAGCTGATATGTCGACCCATCTGAAGAAGCATTTACAGACGTCAGTGGCCGTTCAACTAATTTTATGCTGGCGAAATGGTCACAGGCGGTGGGATTAAAAGCTGAAAGACTTTAAAGCACTTCAGTATTTTTTCTTAAATTAAGATTTAAACAACTAAAACAAAAGAAGACAAAATAAAGAATGATCTTATTGTGATTTTACACAACAGTATCAACCTGGAATTTCACAATCTGTTACCTGAATGTGTTCCTGTTTCACGATGAGCTCCTTGTTCTCGTTCCTAATGTTCTTGAGCTTCTCTACGAGCGATGAAATAACTTGCTGCTTATCTGTTTCTTCTCTGATAAACTCGGCCCACTGGTGCTAAGCGAGAAAAAGAAATAAAACAAGTTATAGCCATAAAAGTTCTGCTTAATGCTCCTCCCACTTTACAGCTCTGCTCCACATTATTTTTTTATGTATCAGATATTTGCATTTGAAGATGAAAATGGTTCATGGTTCATTGCCATGATGGTTGTTGGTTCTGTATTTTTTCACATCTTAAAAGAGCAGGGGTGTCAAACATGTGGCCCGAGGCTAGAACCTGTCCCTGTGAGGGTCCCATTCAGCCCACTGGTTGGCTTTACAAAGTGTGAAACTTCAGTGAAGTCATTAAAGATCTCGGTTTTTCAAGAAAATGAAAATAAAATGTCTTTCACTCGAGCTTATGGCACCAGCTTTTTAAAAATCTCAGCTCTGGATGAAGTGAACGTTTTCAACAAGTACAACGTTATAAGTAAAGAACGGCAAAAACATGGAGGGGTGTTTTGATTATGCAATAATTGGTTATTGGCGTTTAATTGAGCTGTGTGTGGCCCATGAACTAAAATGAATTTGACACCCCTGTACAAGAGGAACGTAAATATCTACATTTAGTCTTTAAGACTGTGAGCTCCTGTTAACACTTTGCAATGTTCCTCATTTTAAGTACAATGAGCTCAGACTTTAGTTCTTTGTGTGCTGACTTTACTCTTTGGTAGATTTTAAAGCTTTGTGGACTTTGTTTTTACTGTACTATAGTAAATCAAATTTATACACGCCACATAACAAACATCTGGTTAAATGATTAAGTGACCATTTAAGAATAAAAGCAAATAAAGTGGTAAATTAGCCATGAAAGAAGTTACAAAAGTCTATAGCCTGGCACAGAAAAGTTCATGAATATTGTTCTGCCAAAAATAATCTAGTTGCTCCTCGAGCTGGGACCTGTGTTGTCACTGACCTGTTCTGTAACAAGTTCTTCTTTCGCAATATCACAAGTGAACTCCTTCACAAAAGGTTTCTGAATCTCGTCTGCCCCTGTAAGTGAAAGTTTTTGCACATTATTTCCACACAACTTTAGGAAACTACCTTACAGTAAGTACACGTGTGATAAAGCAAGCAGTCTGCAGCGGCCGATCATGTTTACGGAAGTCAGGAACACCGTTACGAGAAACAAAAGCTGGATAAGTGTAAAATCTACAAACTGTTCCCACAAAAGATAAGAAAAGAACTGCAGATATATATATTTTTTTGATCTGGGAAACCGAGAACCTCAGCACTGAAACAGCAAAGTACATTTGTAATGTTGCAATGGGAGACTGATGGACGGGTAGAGTCAGCAGAACTCTTCTACACATGGAGGAGGAAACTGCTCGAGCTCAGAAACATAAGTACACTCTTTAAGGCAGAAAGACCAAGACAAGCTAGGAAGTTTTTGCTTAAGTTCAGATTTCAGGGAGAAAGAGTGGGGGATGGCATGTAGTAAATGGCCAGAGGTGGAATCAAACTCAGGGCTCTACAGTGAGGACACAGCCTACAGTATGTGGGATACAGGCTGAACCATGTGAGCTACAGCACATCCCTAAAGTTGAGGTCCAAGAACATTTTCTGCAGAGACCTCAGTAAAACTGGACTTCTTACCGTAGAAGTGACCAAAGCACAAGCAGGCAGCTATTAAAAGAGCGAGGAGGATACACGTGTTGATGATGCTGCCGCCTCGGCCTCTCTCTCGAGCATCTGGAGCAGCAGTTGGTTTCACTTCAGTCTGCTCCTCCTCCCCCTCCTGCTGCTGCTTCTGTTCTTTAACCTCCTGCTCCTTCTCATCATCCTCATCATCACTCGGGCGAGATTCCAACACAGCCTCCTCCTCGGGGTCACTCACGGTGTTTGTGGTACTCTTCCTCAACCGTCGTCTTCGTACGACAGTGCTGGCGCTCCGTCCAGCCTCGTCCTCGCTGCTGCTCGAGTTTGTCACTGCTGGCGGCTGCACTGGGAAAACTACATTTAAAATATGAAAAGTTTCAAATGAAGGGAGACTGTGTTGGAAAGACATCAAAAGAAAAAAAAAAAAAAAAAAACAGCACACATGCAAACAGATTCAAAAAGCAGGCATCAGTGCAGTTAATCGTGCAGACAACAAGTACTGGGATAAGACTCCTGATCCATTTGTGAAATGTTCTTAAACACATAAAAGGAAAAGTTCAACATTTTGGGAAAAAAAGGTTTGTTCTCTTTCTTCATGAGAGTCAGAAGATGAGATAAATTCAACCAATACTAAATCCTTTATTAGGATAAAGAGAAATAAAAGGCCCAAAGCTTCATGAGACTACTCACTACTACACTAACATGAGCGCTTTCTCAGAGAAAGGGAATGAGCATGTTTCCCCAAGAGTCAAACTATTCCATAAACAAGTAATCTATTAAATAATAATTTAAAATATTCCATGTTGGACTCAAGAGACAGTGAGATGTGGGTAGCAAAAATAGACTGTATATAAAAGATGAACAGAGTTGGGAGTTGTTGTTGTTGGGAAGCCCGGCAGCGACGCCTTGTGGCAGAGAGCTGAATTACACTCATATGACCGGCTGCCTTGTCCATCCACAGCAGCACCATCCTTAAGAGGCAGTTAAGGAGACACTGACCATCCCCTGCATGTTAACCTCTGTGTGTTTATGAACCGGTTTACTGACATGTTCGGCCCTGTTTTATGTTGATTTGCAGCACGTGTAAGATATGCTGACTGTGCTTTCGGTGTAAAGCATAGTTGAGCATAGTTTGGAAAATATTGTTGCGTTACCTGAATGAACAGATGTTTTTACTTCATTGTTAGTTACATGTACCATTTCTGTCTCTGTGTGGAGTAAACCAAACTGTTATTACTCTCATTAGAATTTAACATCAGAGTGATGTAAATTACATTATATATGTTTTCAGTGGCTCATTTTTTGTCTACAGTATTATGAAATACAAAACATTTTAATGTCATCATAAAAAATCTTTTCTAGATGATAAACAAAAGTAACAAATTTAATATATATCAAATATTTGGCACACAGCTTACACAGTGTCAGTGGGTAAAGTGTCTTTACAGAGCCCCTTTCAGCATTACCCAGATTAACTTTCAGCTTTTTGGGTTACGTCAGTGAATCTGTTCATCTGGACGTGGCGTTTTTTAGTGGGAGAAACGTTTCGTCTGCAGTCAGCTGAGACTGAAGAAGTCACCAGAGGTGACGAAACGTTTCTCCCACTAAAAAACGCTACATTCAGATGAACAGATTCAGCTTTTTGGGATTCTTTTACCTGGATTATTGAGCATGCATCAAGAGAGGTTTCACTGATGTAGTTTTATAAATATGCAGTTATTAGTGTCACAGACAGTTTACGCCTCACAGATTATTGTGTTTGCCCTGTTGAACAGAGTTTGTCGTGGATTATTAACCGCCGTCTTACATTAATGTATATGAGTCACATGAGTCCCACTGTTGTAGTTTCAGGGACTTCCACAATGTTTTTACTTTTGAAACCCACTCAGCTGTCCATGTTTTACATACAGTCAATTGTTATTATCCCAGTTCTCCAAAAAGAAAAAAAAAAATCAAAGTATTTCACTCCTCACATTTGCTCAGGCACACAGGCTTTAAACTGTCTGACAGCATTTTTCATCATCTCCCAATGATTCGGCTGCGTCAGGATTAGTTTTGAGCACTGCTCAAAAAGCTTAGCATCATATCAGAGTCACTGCATTTCCAAATCAGGCCACCTGGAAAAGAGCGGCCTCCAGTGAGCTGACTTCTCAGACGGCAGCTTAAGTTCATCAGAGTCTGTGGAAGTTTCCAGTGACCCAACAACAAACCTGCTTTGGCAAACAGGCACAGGAGAAATGTTTGTGTCGTTTGTTTTTTGTTTTTTTATGTTGGAAATAAAATCAGATGTCTTCAGTGTGTGCAGTCCTACCAGTGTCTGCAGCACTGAAGGTGTACTGGCTGCTGCAGGAGGTCCCGAGGTAAAGGTCTTCACTGGTGGCCACCTCCTCTTCCACCTCAGCATGCTCGCCCTCCTTCAAGTCTGGCAGAGTCACGATGTCGGAGAGATCGCTGGAGGACAGCACAGGCTCTTTCCCTGCAGCTTCATCTCCGGCCTGCAGGCAATACGATGAAGACGAGTTATAAAGCGAGAAGCAGGAAAGAGGCTCTGGATTAATTATGCAGGGGTCGTTTTCAGGTCTTCTCACCTCCGAGGCGTTCAGTGTCTCATCTAAAGTTTGTTCTCCCAGAGTGTTGTCCAGTGAATCAGCAGTCCTCTCTTGAGCACACACAGCTGACAATAGGATAAATTATGCAGGATAAATGTGGTGTTTTAACAGTCATGATCAGAGGGGTGTACTACAAAGCGAGATTAATGTGTTAGCAAGGTAATTTGAGCCTCAAGTTTTCAGTGTCACCAAAGTGGCTCTCTTTTTACCTGGCTAAATCAACATGGTGACTTATGGTGAACACCTAACCTGGTCTGGAGCCACATGTTTACAGATTCTTTCAGTATTTTCATTATGCTCCAAGTACAACAAAGAACCTTATATGTTATAAACCTGTTGAGCTGTATGTTAATAGCACCACAGAAGTAGTAAAGTAGAAGAAAAGACAGCAGTGTAAAATGTCCTGCACAGTCACAGGAAATTACATGTACTCAGACAGTTATGCAGAAAAAAATATTTATGCTTGGTGCTAATTTGCTGCCAAGCATGCTCTACACAGCTACTAGAACACAGATTAGAAAACTGATCCTTTGTGTATTCAAAAGTGTTGTAAATTTCATCTTCACCTGGCCAAAAAATAAAAACCTCAAGTGATGCTCTGATTTTCTTCATTAATCAGAGGGAAAGTGTCAGGCCTGAATGCAGTGATGTTTAAACTGATCCGTTTTAAAGTTTCAGGGCTCCAATGTGCAGCTGTCATGTTACACACAAAAAAAGCACAGTGGAAAAATAACTGCAAAAATGTCAATATTGTGAAAAGTTCATTTTTTCTTTGTCATAATTTAATTCAAAAAGTTAAACTTTCATATGTATTCATTACATGTTTGGTGAAATATTTCAAGCTTTTTTTGAAATATAGATCAAAAAAGAAAAAAAATCCAGTATTTCAAATTATTAGAATTATTTATTTGCTTCACTCACACAAAGAGGAAAATATTAAAAAAAAAAAAAAAAAAAAAAAAAAAAGAAACAAAAAAAACAAAAAAAAAAAAACAAAAAAAAAAAAAAAAAAAAAAAAAAAAAAAAAAAAAAAAAAAAATGGTACCCATGTTAAGCCAGAGTTTGCATCCTGAGTAAAAACTGGAAAGGAAAGCTTAACACAGCTAAAAAAAACAAAAAAAACAGACATTGTAGAAAAAAAATTTGTTTAAATTAGTTTTATAAAGTAGCAAAAACCTAATATGACTTTCAAACTCTTTAATTTTTGTATTGTCAAATTAACACCATTAATCAAAGCTACAATTGGACAAAAAAAAAAAGAATCTTTACCAGCAGATGCTGAAGCCTGAACATCCTGCACCTCTGGTTCCTCCACTGGAGGGCGCTCTAACAGCTCAGCTCCATACTCCACTGTAGCCTCCGATCCCAAAGTCTCGATATCTGAACCCTGTAAACGCAACGCAAACATTAAAACTGAACACAGTGGATGAAATTCATATCTTCTAAATAAACGACAATAATTAATTATTTAAAAAGGGACTTGTTTAGTGATGAATTATAGCTGTAATTGACCAGCTGCAAATGTGGAGAAAAATATTTAATATTTTCTTTGTTAATGTGAAAAAATATCAATGCATAAATGCAATATAGTAAAATTTGTGCTGTCAGTGTCGGCCTACTCTGATTTAAAGTACACGATTACAGTTAAATTAATGATTTATCTTATAAAACTCTAAAATAAACTAGAAGAAGGAAAACAGGAAACTGCAATGTAACGTAACTGTTCAACATGTTGAACAATTCATTCACATTTTATATTTAATGAACCATCCAGACTTTGTTGCCTTATTAAAATGCTAAAAACCATAAGACGGTAAATGAAAACAGCAGGATAAACAGAGGAAAGGATTTATACCTCATTACTAATAATGGTCCAGCCACAGGAGGACTCTGCATCGCTCGAGGTCTCTGACATTTCTGTCAGCTGTCAGCAGTACACAGGCGTCTGCTGGAGAGAAGAATAACACCTGAACTCGACTGTCGGCACAGAGGGGATGGAGCATCACTTTCAAATTTTCAACAAAATTAAAGTTTTCAGAAGCTTTACACAAGTAAAAGTACAAAACTGGCACTGGAAAAATATTACACTGAAATTAAGTCTAATAATAAAAGTGGAACAAATAAAATTATGTAAGTACATTTAGAAAACTGTACATAAAGTCTCCTGAGTGTCTTACATCATTATGTTTTAAATCAGATTTAACTCTTTATTAAGGATCAATCTGTTGATTATGTTCTCAATTAATTCATTACTTAGTTCCTAAAACTTCAGCAAAAACTTTGTGTTAAATCTACACTGCAACTTAACGTGCACCTCCCTAGAAATGTAAGCACATGTCGCATCAACGCAGCCCACAGCAACTGTGACTAACTGAGAATTTCTTCTGCTGCTGCCATGTTTCAAATCAACTTGAAGAGAGAAACGCTATCACCAACTGCAGAGCAACACAGGCACACCACACACAAGTACAAATGCTCCCAATGGCGTCAGCCTCTTGCGTAGGCTGCGTGGTAGGCTCTACGTAGGAGATGTATAAATTACTGCTTAAACTGACAACAACATATTGATGCTTTGTCCAAACAACAGCCTAAATCTCCCTAAATTATCAAAATTATTGAAAGTTAAAATGAGCAAAATGAGAAAATTTAAAGTAATTCAGAGTATTTCAGCTCTACTCCTATACAACTGATAATCTAAGCTCTATAAGCTCGTCATACACCTTGAAGAAGCTAGTGCAGTCAGATATTTACAATAAATTAAAGAGTAGTCCACAATATTTTCCTCTGAAATGAGGCGGAAGACTCAAATAAAGTAAATAAATCCTCCAGTATTTCACTTTGATGCAGCGCTCAAGTTCTTTTATATGTTGCACCACCTTTCCTGTCCCATCCATAAACAGAAACCTGAGCTGCTGAGCAAAACACTTTAAGCTTGTTCAGAAGTCACATTCAGTCACATTCAAATGCGAGCAGCACTGAGGATGCAGCGATCAATTAAACGCTTCCACCACCCACAGCCAGCTACAGGCAAGTGCAAAAGATCTCACCACCTTAGTTTCACAGGAATAGCACAATAAATACACATAACTGTCTAACAGTGCAGGCAGTGGCACAGACAGCTGCAGTAGACATGGAGTTAAACACATTTTAATGCTCCGATTTTTCTAATTATTATTATGGCCATCTGATTCAGACTATCCCTGCTATTAAGCCTCTTGTACTGAGTGAAAGGTAAAGTGAGATGAGCAGGTAAGCGTGGCACAGCATGCAATTAAACTGTTCTTAGTCATTGCACGTGCTGTTTTTTTTACAGCAGGGACTACTTTTTCTCCATTTTATCACCAAGCTAGTTATAAAAAAAAAAAAAAACACACCAGTTAATATAACTTCATCCATCTGTCACGCGGCACTCAGCTGACCTGTGGTGTCACTTTACATTCAGCGTAATTCAGGAACAGACTGCTGCTGCAGTGGGGCCCCCTCTGAGCTCCACTTATC
>VUQS01027871.1:7326-18122 GCA_015108495.1 Heterochromis multidens | reverse complement strand
CCGCGCGGCCGCCCCCCCCCCCCCCCCCCCACACACACACACACACACACACACACACACACTCCACCCCCAACAATCACAACTATGTTCTCCGTCCTGTGTCACTTGCAGTAAAAAACTCATTCCCAGAGATTCCCAGCTACATCCCTGAATCCAGCTCCAACTTAAAAAATAGAACTCAAGTAAATAAAAGTAGAATGTCACCTCTGACCCTCATGTTTCTCACTGTTTTGAAGCCAGTTCAAATTTCTTCAGTAATCGAACAAAGTCATCTCTCCTACAGAAGAAAGTCTCACCAGACTCCACAGAAAATTCCACAGATTTAATGTTCCCATCCACTTTGCACCCTTTTCTTTGGTGTGCCAGCATATACATTTTAATTCAGGAAACAACCACTTCACCACAAACTAACACGCACCTCTCACAGCTGTTCACTGCGCTGCACTCAGACCAGAAGCGCAAAGTTTATGGTGCAATTTCATTAAATAAAGTTTGGTTTGATGTGTTGGAGGAGGCCGAATAAAAGAGTGGGGCCCGCAGATGTGCGTTTGTGTTTTTTCGTGTGGCAGATCTTAGCAGAAAAGGAAGAAACCCTTAATTTGGATTTTTAAAGGGGGTTCGGCTCGGCAGAGAGATGGGGAAACGTGCGGGGGTCAGACCGAAGTGCAGGAAGTTCGGGTACAGGGTGGTCACGTCTGCCTCTCTTGTTTCTTACTGTTTGAGGCCATATCAGGTAATCAATCTCCTCCAGAGTTTCGCAACCCCTTTATTTCCCCACCAGACTCCATCAAAAATTACACTAATTCAAACTTTTCTATCCAGTTGGCTGCCATGCGTCCACCGCAGCTTTTGATCTTTGGAATGTGAGGACGTGCATTTTAATTCATGAAACAACCACTTCACCAAACACCAACACGTACCTCTCTCACAGCTTTTCTGTCTGCTCACTGAGCTGCGCTCGGACCTAAAGCGCAGAAACTCACAAGTTTAAATATGGGATTTTGTGTAAGAAAGTGTGGTTTAAGTGTTTGGGCTGTAAGCCGAATAAAAGAGTGACTCATCCAGATTTGTAATCATGTGTGGCTATGTTGGTTTGTGCAGCTGTTCTTAGAAGGAAAGAAAGAAAACCTTAAATTGTGAGTTTTATAAAGGGGTTTCGGTGCGGCGGAGAGAAGGAGAAGCGTTCGGGGAGTCTTACCGAGGTGCAGGGTGAGGTTGATGGAGTTCGGGTACTGAATCCCTGCCAGCATGGTCTGGCTCTGCCACCAGGTGGTGTCCTGCTGGTTGTTGTAGTCGGTCAGGTACGCGGCGCCGTGGTGGTTCCGCGGGTCGCGGGCGTCGCAGATGTGGCACGACTTGGTGACCCCGGTGGCGCCGGTCTGCACGCAGTATTCCTCAGGCGGAGAGCCGCATGTGTTGGTGGCCACCACCGTCACGTTAAAAGCGGCGTTAACGAACTCGGGCATGCAGCGCTGCGGCCGGCCCTGCTCGTCCGAGCACTCGTCCATGGCAGCGCACACGCACACCGCCGTCACCCAGCCCAAAGCCACCAGAGCCCGGATCAGACTCGGCATTTTTCCTGCCCCCTCCGTCCTCCCTCACGACCAGAAAACTGTGCGCGGCGGCTCCCTCACAAACTCTCCTTCAACTTTTCCAAAGTTTGCAGAAACTATCCGGTTACCGACATGAAACGTCTCCGAGCACCGACTGAAACATGCGGCGGGTCTCTTCCGTCCAGGCCGCCTCCGCAGCTCGTCTCCCGTCTGTGTTGCTGTCCTGTGTGCGGGTCTGCGGTCGGGCCTCAGCTCTTTGTGTCCGTCGCCGCCATGCAACAAACTCCAGCAGGAAAAGACAAGAGTCCAGACTACACCCAGTGCGCTACTGCGCAGCTCCGAGGCGCAGAGGACCCTCCGCCACTTCCGTCAGAAATCTACAGAAAAATCCTCCGAAATCACAGCACGAGTCACTTGTTCACCTGCAGACCTCCTGCAGATGTTCAGAGACTCAAATAAACCTGAGAAAAGTACACGAGTAGGACAGAATCACTGCTGAAGGACATTAAATCATTTTAACTCATTATAATAAAAACAGCCTCATCTGAACTAAAGAGTAACTTTAAAGTACAAAAAACAGAGTCAAACTTGAGATTTTCAGGGACAAACGTCAGTGTGAAGAACCGCAGCTCATCTGATTTCTGTGCATCTCTTCTTAATGTTCACAGTTTCACTTATTGACGAACAGGGGCGTACATTAAGTGTGTGTGTGTGTGTGTGTGTGTCCTGGGGTGTGGGGCCTCCTCGAAACATTTTGAGTTGTAATCTGGTGACTTTCTATTCAACAATGTGTGATTTCATTTTTTTAATACAGGGAATTTCTTCACTTATTTAAAGAAGAAAATACAGAAGTCAGACACCAGAGGTTTGTGCTAAAAATCAAGATCCAGACTTTCTTTGTGTTAGCTGGCTCAACAAAACCTAAAACCCCACTCAGAGATGACTGCTATCGCAACAGCTGCTGAAACATTGTTTTAGTTAATTCATACTCTCAGCTTCAGGCTCTGAGCGTGCTCCTATAAAAAGTGGAAAATAGATTGACTGAGTGATGCTTAACGCAATCAGAGACATCACCAAAGATACATAAAGAACAAGAGCATCTTCCAGCTGCTCCCTTATTGCCACAGCAGATGGATCGCCATATTTGACTTGGCAGATTTTTACACTAGATGCCCCTCCTGCCTTCTCCCAGGGATTTGTGCCTCCTCATCTCAAACAGGATCTTTCACAAGTTTGACAAATGTATTAACCACTCCACTACAGAGCCACCACAAAAGATAGTTAAAGAATATAAAAATAAAACAAAAAAAGGCTGCAGAAAATTTTTTCTTTTGTTTGTTTCATATAGATGCTTCTAAAAGGAAACCACAAATCCTTAAATTGTGAGTTATTTCAGTGGAGTTTGGTGCAGCAAGACTTACGCACTAAGACCAGGAGAACTTTGAGATTTGTGTTAAATCCTCAGAAAAATGTACAGAGTCTGGTTCGTGGGGTTTTCTCTGAGGGGGCTTCAGACTCTCGGTGATTTGAAATCTTTTTTTCTGGAGCTTTCACACAAATCTCACTGAGTTCTAAAATCTCATTCAGTCCTGCAGAGAATCCACTGACTGCAGCCCTGCAGGGCCCACGTTACAGGAGAACATGGCTGTTTATTGTGATGTGTTTTCAACAGTAAATAAAAATGATCATTAACGGATTAAAACACAGAAAACCAAAATCAACAACAGCCTCAAAACTCAAAAATGAATTTTGTAGTTCAATGAGGGCCTAAAACTGACACAAGAAATGAATAATAAAAAAAACTAAATACATAATTCATTAAAAATAAATACATCTACATTTTGTAAAATAAATAAATGAATGAATAAAATGTTAAGTTAAAGAAAGCACAAGAAAAGTGCAATAAAATAAAGAAATAACATGTTAAATAAATGAATAATTAAAAAAGAAAAAGGAATACATGTGTGATTCATAATGCTGCACCCTGTTTAACTGCAGTCTGTGGTGTCATAATAATGCATGGATTATTACCCCGAAATAAATAACATTTTAAAAAGTTATTTAAAATTTAAAATAAATACAATTTTAAAAAATACTTAAAATAAAATAAAATAAAATAAAGCTTATTTCTGTCAGTGAATACTTGAGTTTTCTTGTTAAACATATATTGATGACAGATTGACAGATGACAGATTCCAAGAAAGCTAATCACAGATTATTTCTATAGTTTCAAAGTTTTATATATGCATATGTATGAATGTGGGCTGATAACTACCAGTATTTTTATTATGAAGTCATTTGTGATTTGGTGAAACAAAGACAATTTTCCACTAATGTGGACAGTAAAGTTATTCTATTCTATTCTATTCTATTTTAAATTTCCAGATTTAATCCTGGACTATTTTCAAATAAAAATAGATCAAATTACATAAAGAAATCCATCCATCCATCCATTCTCTTCTGCTTATCCAATTCAGGGTCGTGGGGGGGCTGGAGCCTATCCCAGCTGCCATAGGGCGAGAGGCAGGGTACACCCTGGACAGGTCCATAAAGAAATCATGGTTTCTGCCAAAAACTTATACTATATAGCTGAAATAAACCGACTAAAATGAAACATATAGATCTTTTGCTAAAAAGAAAAAATTAGGTACACCTATTCAACTATTTGTTACCACAAATATCTAATCAGCCAATCACATGGGAGCAACTCAGTGCATTTAGGCATGTAGACGACATGCTGAAGTTCAAACTGATCATCTGATAATGGTGTGGGGAATATTTATCTATTTATCTGTGCCATGAAGAATTAAAGCAGCTCTGAAGGCAAAAGGAGCTCCAACCCCGTACCTAATAATGTGTCTGCTGAGTGCACACATTTATTTATACATTTCATTTTAATCAACATGTATGTATCTTAGTATCTGTTCCCATGTTTTTTAATCTGTTATTCACTTTTTGACCCAAGTATGAAAAAACCTAAAAGATGTTAAAAAAAGAAAGTGAGACAGCGCCCCCTGCTGGCGCTTAATGTGACTCAACAGCTTCAAAAAACAAAATCATCTAAAATAATTTTAAAAATCTTTCTAAGCAGGTGGCTGTGTCACTGACCTGATGTGTGAATAGAGAGGTTTTATTTATAATTTCAAACTAGAATCATTTTGTCCTGCTGCTTCTTTAAGATCAAACTGATATTTTCTGCTTTTATTCTGTGGACGCTCTCCCTAAAGCAATAAATTCTTCTTCTGTGGCACAAATAAGGATTCCCAGTTTGTGGGACATAAATGTCCATCCATCCACTTTCTTTCACTTATCCAGTTCAGGGTCATGGAGAGGCTAGAGCGTATCCCAGCTGTCACAGGGTGAGGGCGAACTCAAATATTTATGGACTTATTTATAGACTTCTGAAAAAACAAAATTAAAAATAAAAACAAATGAGTCCTGATGAGCTGAACCTTCATCACAGAGTTCAAACAGAGTGTGAAGAGGAAAGAAAAGTGTCGTACATTACAGCAAAACTCCTCAAGACTGCTTTAAATACATGCAATATCTTAGCAACAAGCCATTAATCATCTTCTTTAAAAGGATAAATCTGATGTGTTGATGATGAATGATGTTTTCCATTAATGTGTCTATTGTCATCATGTTAAACTGACTGATTTAAATGGGAATTAACTTGACTGAATCTGCTAAATATGTCAGTTTTGTGAACCTTTTTGCTCAAATTATTCATCTGTGACCCACAATTTGTGCTGTGCCTTTAAGGCACCAAGACACTGCATGATTTCTGCCATCCTTTGAGTTTATTACACCCACATGGAGCTCATAAACCTGGACTCCAGCTATGTCCTGACGTGCCCTTGGTGAGTTATCTCAAGGTAAACAGCCTGAATGAGCTCCGTGGATCAGGCAGCAGTCAAAGCCAAAGACCTTGATGGTCAGATGTGTGGCCTGACAGACAGCTTATTGTTCTTTATTATTCTGGTTTGGTCCACTTGTGATCAAACTAGAGTGTATGTGGCAATTTCAGAGGGTCAAAAGTATTTGGACAACTGAATGACAAAGAAGTTTCACTGCAGGGGAGCCTGGTTTCTGTGTTGTTTCAAGATCTGCTGTTAGCTTTTCACTTGAACTCCAAATATGATGTGATATGGTCCAAAGAGAAGGAGGCCATCGTTAGGCTAAAAAACCAGTTCTGCAACACCAAAAGTCCTGAAACACCAGGACTACTAAAGGGGATGATCACAGAATTATTTCCATGGTTAAGAAAAACAACTTCACAACATCTAACCGAGAGAAGGAGTGTGTATCACTGTCAGAGTCTACAGCCAAGAGATGCCCTCATGAATGGAAGCACAGAGGGTTTACAACAAGGCGCAAGCCGCTGGTTACACTGAAGGACGGGAGGGACAGATTCGACTTTACCAGAAAACATCTGAAAGCGTCTGCATCTTTCTTTTTGGTCATACACATTTTTATTTGCCCTTTATATTTTTCAACCATAAGAAAAGAACGGTGCACAAGACAGAACCAAATCAGAGAAAAACATGAACTCAAATACCAAAAACGAAACCAGCTTACAGTGAATTACTCACAGCACCTTTTATAGCATCATCAGCACTAGTTCCCGCATGAATCATGAAATGACACATGCTGTAGATCAGACCCAGGGAAGACTGGAAAGTCCCGTCCTACTTAAAACAAAGTGAGCCCTCATTTATTTACATTTTAAATCATTATAAAAGACTCATAAGATGGAGGATGATCATAGCTCCTGAAGTAAGGCCTGTTAGAGCAAGAACAAATGCAGGCTTGGACACCTTAATCAAGGCAAAGCTGAACTGGCTCAGACACTGGTGTACTGAGTCATTCCTGCATTGTTTTGAAGGGCAGAACTTCAGGGCAGGCCCACACTGCATGGATAAAGGTACCCTGATCTTCCATTAAACCCATTTCATGAAGATGGGCAGGTGTAACGCAGTAGTGATGAAGTGTTTTCTCTTGTGAACCAGTCCACACTGAAGATGATGTTTTCCCCGAGTCCTTATCAATATTAAACTTGAAATCCCTCTGCCAGACTAGCCTTAGATCTTCACACTTTCCATACAGCACGCTGGCATCCAAGCTGAGCGATATCTTAAAATAACTCGGTCTCAGATCTCAGATCCTTGGCTACACTCCCTAAACCACTTCTCATCTGTAAGTATGTCTGGAAATCTGCCTCATCTTTGAGACTGAACAGTGTACTGAGTTCCTGATAGGATCTGAGTTATCAGCAGTGTTTTACCAGAGTGCAGAATATACTTGATTATACGTTGAAACCTTCAATAATTTGTGAAGTTTGATCCCCCTGAACTGCCCCTTAATGGGGTATTTTTCAACAATACCTTAGTTGGACAGAAGGAGGCAGTAAGTACCTTTAATGCTTTGCCATTTCGCTGCTGTACAGAACTTTTGTAAACTCATCCTTGGCTTCTTCCTGTTCCACAAATACTGATTTATATTTTGACTGTATTATTTGAAGAGTTTCTCAGGTATTGTAATTGGTAGCATCATCAATGGGTAGGGGTAGGGATGAGGGTGAGGGTAGGGATGTGGATTTACTTGTAAATCGACAGCATCACTTTTACACTCAGCTTTCTCTTCAGCACAATAGACCGGTACAGCGTCCACATCACTGCTGATGCTGCACCAGTTTGTCAGTCTCCTTCTCCACTCTCTCCTCACTCATGAATGAGACCCTGAGATACATAAACTCCTCCACTTGGGGAAATCCACCCTTTTCCAGCTGAGGACCATGGTCTTGGACTCTCATTCCTGCCCCTTCACACTCAGCTGCGAACTGCTCCAGTGTGAGCTGTTGGTCATTGCCTGATGAAGCCATCAGAATCACATCATCTGCAACAAACAGAAACAAGATCTTAATGCCACCAAAGTGGAAACCTTCCACCACTTGGCACCAAGGGAGTCCAACACCCACTGGGAATGAATGGGTCCAACCTATTAGCAGCAACATGGACCAAATTCTCACTGGAGAGGTACAGGGACCGAATGTCCTGTAACTATGGGCCAGATACCTCATACTCCCGAGCCAACCGCCACAGGATCCCTTGATGGATGCAGCCAAATGCCTTCTCCAGGTCCACAAAGCACATAGACTGGTTGGGTAATGCCCACATCCCCTTGAATATCCTCACAAAAATAAAGAGTTGGTGCAATCTTCTATGACCAGGACATAATCCACATTGTTCCTCAAATTCAACTAATGGACAGACTCTCCTCTCCACTCTCCTGGCATAGACCTTCCCAGGGAGGCTGAGGAGTGTGATCCCTCTGTAACTGGAGCACACCCTCCGGTCCCCCCTTCTTAAAAAGGGGAACCACCACCCCAGTCTGCCAGTCTTGAGGTACTGTCCCAGATCTCAACACAATGCTGCAGAATTGTGTCAACCAAGAGCCTCACAACATCCAGGGCCTTAATGAACTCAGGGTGAATCTCATCCACCCCAGGGTCCCCTGTGACCTCACCCCCAATGATGGGCAAGTTGTCCCCCTTATCCCCAGACTCTGCTTCCACCACAGAAGGTGTGTTGGTGGGACTAATGAGATCTTTGAAATATTGAAATCAGCAGCATCCATTCCCCACTGTACACCATGTGGGTAGAGCACCGCTTCCTTCTCCCGAATCGTCTGATGGTTTGCCAGAACTGCTTTTAGGCCGACTGAAAGTCTTGTTCCATGGCCTCACCGAACTCCTTCCACACCTGAGTTTTTGCTTCAGCTGCTGTGAGAGCCACACTTAGCTTACCAGTACCTGTCAGCTCCCTCTGGATTCCCACTGGCTCAGCTTGACGGTTCCCTTCAACTCCAATGTCCATGGCACCAACCACCTTGCTACTGCAGCTCCATACAGCGCCTCAGGAATGGAGGTGCGAAACATCGTCCATTTTGACTCAGTGTCCCCAGCCTCTCTTGAATGCTGTCGAAGTTCTGCTGGAGGTTGGAACTGAAGATCTCATGGACCAGGGCCTCTGCCAGAAATTCCCAGCACATCCTGTCCAGCATCTTCCCCCACCACCTGATCGAACTCACCACCAGGTGGTGATCACTTGACAACTCTGCTAAGCCCTGGTAATAATATCCCATTTTCTTCTTCTTTCTAGACCCTCACCAAGGAGCAGCCTGGTCACCAGATCCAAATGCATCCGACCACACAGCTCCTGGGATCACTCGAGCACACAAACCCCTCCACCACGATAAGATGGCAATTCATGGAGAGGAGTTTGCCTAGTTAATTTTGATAAACATGGGAATAGACATTTGTTATTAAAAATTTTTTGCTATTTTAAAAATCTGTTGTTCACTTTTGGACCTCTATGTATTAAAAAACAGAAATGATGTAAAAAAAAATTGAGACAGCGCCTCCTGCTGGTGCTTAATGTGACTCAGCAGCTTCAAAAACCAGAATATCTCAGGGACCTGATGATTGAACAGAAAAGTTTTATTTATGATTTCGAAAATAAATTTATTTAAACTTTCTGGTTTTATTTTGCGGACGTTCTCTTAAAGTGATAACTTCTTCTATTTGGTACAAAAAAACCAAAACCAAAACCAAAAAATGCCAGTTTTGTGGAACTTTTAATTTAAAAAAAAAAAAGTTTAAACCCAAATGAGTACCGATGAGTTGAATCTTCATCACGGAGTGAAGAGGAAGAGTTAAGAAAAAACAACATGAGGAAGGAATATCAAAGATTTATTGGGGACGTTATCAGTTACAGATAATCAATAAAAACAAACACTTATCAGCAGATTCCTGTAAAGCATCAGTTTTAATTGCTGAGGCTCGATTTCACATTAATCTTCGTCTCTCCAGCCGACGTCTTCATCATCACTACTCTCTACTGTTTACAAACATTTTCTACAACAATAAGAAACTAAAGAAGAAGACATGAGCAGACCAACCGTTTCCTCATTTTCACGTTAATATCCTCCTCCACCTCCTCTATAACCACCTCCTCCTCTGTACCCTCCTCCTCCTCCTCCTCCATAACCACCTCCTCCTCCTCCACCTCCACCATAACCGCCGCCTCCCCTGTAACCACCTCCTCCACCACCTCTATATCCCCCTCCACCTCCTCTGTATCCCCCTCCTCCACCTCCTCTGTATCCTCCTCCCCCTCCTCCATATCCTCCTCTATAACCTCCCCCTCCTCCATATCCTCCTCTATAACCTCCCCCTCCTCCATATCCTCCTCTGTAGCCTCCTCCTCCTCCCTGGTAACCTCTGCCTCCTCCTCCTCCTCCTCCTCCTCCATCAAAACGAGGCATTTTCGGAGGTCGTGGACCGTCTCCCATCCTGCACAGACACAAACAGAGGAGATGAGGAGACGTTCGATGGTCTAAAGTTTGTTTTCAGAGACATCAGAAGACAACGTGAATGTTAATAGAGGAGGAGGATGAAGCACAATCAGAGACCAAAAGAAGATCAAAACATCAAGGCTTGTTCACTGAGGGAGGAAAAATCTGAGTTTTAAAGATGAATGAATGAACTAAAACATTTCTCTGAAACCAGCAACACTTTGCTTCACAAAATTAAAAAAACAAAACAAAAAAAAAACTAAGTGTGGCATTCATTTGAAAAATAAAACAGGAAGGCTTTGTTTCCCTTCGGGTCACTGGGGGGTCACAGATATTACTGCGGAGGTCTGTTACCTCTGGTTGTTGGCCATCATGTTGAGCCCGGCTGCCGACGGCTTGGAGACGTGTCTGATGGCGTTCAGGAGCCGCTCGTTGGTTTGGTCCATCTGACTGATGTACTCTGGGTCTTTGGTCACCTCCACCACCACAGCCTCCAGGGCAGCCCGCAGAGCCAGGATGCCCCCCGCCACCTCATGAGGAATCTTCAGTTTGATCCTACGGAACATTGAGGTGAAAGGTCACCGAGAGGAGAGTGAATACCCCAAATCTTAAATCCGTGTCACTGTTTGTGCATCAGATTTAAGATTTGGGGGGTTTTTGTGCTGCAGAGAAAACAGGAAATGCATTTAATATGCTTTTATTATAAAAAATGTAAACATTTAAAAAGGACATAAAACTTCTGACAGGAAGTGTTTGGGTCACAGGAAGTACCGAAGACGTCTGAACTCAGATAAATTTAAGGGACTTAAATGAGCTGCAGCTGCTCATTTAAGACTGATGTGACAAAAAAAAAAAAAAAAAAAAAAAAAAAAAAACAGGTACAGGGAG
>VUQS01027870.1:12199-25417 GCA_015108495.1 Heterochromis multidens | reverse complement strand
TTTTTTTTAATTTATCAGAAGTCTGATTTGATGAGCACACGTGACAGTGATCTGTAAACACTTTTATTGATGAGTGTTTGGGACTGGTTTTCACCTTTTGACCCATGCTATGCTTATGATAAAGTTTAGATATTTTTTTAACAGTGGTTACACAAAAAGAAACAGGTCTTTGTCTATACTACTTGCTGCTGAATCAGCCAACTCTAAATGATCTGTCTCCAGAGTTCAGCAGGCTGATTCTTGTGTAGACCACTCTTTGAACACTAACAGCAACACAGGGAAGCAGGTGCAATCCCGCTCATGGGTTTACTAATTTCACTCAATAGTAGGATGTTTCACATCGTAATATAAATCCTTTTCTTAGTTAGCCATGTCTTTCTCAACCATTTCTGACTTCTGACCCTTCTTTTAGACCCCGGGTTACTCACAACCCCTGCAATTAGCTGGTGGTACAGTCATGTGAGCATGACATCATTGCAAGTGGATTACAATTAATGCAGTTTTATTCTTATTGAATGAATGTTCTTGGGAGAAGGTGTCAATTGAATTGAATCATATCAGTCTTGGGGATCTTGTGTCCTGTCACCTTGCCTGCACAATGAACAATTCCTTGTATTCATAACCTAAATTCTCTTGAAGTAACTGCAACATACAGGGAACCCATTGAATCTGTTAATAAATCTATATGGCAGTCATAGACAGAATAAAATATGGACATAGCTATTGGTTTGGGCTGCTTTCACAGTTGCCATCTTTGCGTCTTCAAACTGGATGTGACGAGTGGGGAATAGATATGACTGAAACCGCATGCTCATTGGCTAACAACTTGTCAATCACGAGCTTTTTGACTGACTCTTAGAATGACCGCAATTTACAAAATGGACTTCATGTTCTGTTCAGTCTTTTTGCAACCCCCGGGGTCGCCCTCTGGTGTCCATTGAAAGGATGCAGGTCTAAGGCACTTCTGCCTTGGCTTCAGACCCAGAAGCTATATCCATTTTTTCTGTACTGTCTGTGGTGCCAATCAGTGTTTCTCACAGATTTCGATTCTATTTATAGTGTGGGACCTGTGTGTGCATGTGCATTGCAAAAGGAGACATGCATGCTTTATGAAATATGAAATAATTCCATTTATAAGTCACACCATCAAGCATTATATTTCTCTAAGGTTGTTTTTTTTTTTTTGTAGCCCTTGTAGCTTCGGTGAGCTTGACACATGAACCAGTTCTCCACCTCCTGCAGCTTCTGGTTAGACTCCAGAGCTGGTGGAGTTGGAGTACGTCAGGTTGTAGGATGAAAACAGTTAAATTATATCGAGGGCTGACACTGGTCAGTGAGTGACCTGGAAGGGAAAATATGAGATGGGAAGGGCTGGGGCTAAAGGTGAGGTGGGTCTAGGAGCATCTATTAAATCAATCTCAGATGGTGTCGCTCTCTTAGATGGATAATGGTAAAAACAAATTGGTCTGCTACATGTCCAACAAATCAGCTGTTACACACCTGGCCAGCCCCTCCAGCTAAAGTGTAAGTGTGGAAAATCGCTGCTAATGTCGCACGTAAAGATTATATCTGTGTAGTTTGTTAAACATCAGGTCTTGACTTTTATACATGTGATATCACTGTTTCTAGAAGGAAACGATCCACAGAAAACACAACATTGAACTATTGCCCAGCCTTGCACCACAGACACATTTTACTAGCAGGTGTTAATTTTCACACCTTTTTATGAGATTAATCCATGTACCATCATGGCTGTTTGGTGCTACTCTGCTTCCTGTGCACGCTGTCCAGCCGTTCTCCTGAAACATCTGGATGAAGTGGCCTTTGATCTGGCTTGCATTAGCTCTGTTTGTATTCCTCCTGCCTCATCCGAGCTGCTGCTCAGACGTTAGGGATGGCCAAATGAAGATGAGTTATTGAGAAAGGCATGTGGACTAGTGCCTCCTCCTCCTGCCGTTTTATACACATTAATAGAAGACGTTGAGCAAAATAAGAGCAAACCTTCTATCACAGATAACATCTGAAGGCTCTTGAGACTTTGTTTTTGGTCTGTCTTTAATTTGACCTGCCCTCCAGCAGTGTTGGCCACCACTGATAGCCTAATCTCCTTCTCTCAGTTTCCTTGCTAACAAGCAGATGGGCAGATGTACTTGACAGTGGAGCTACAACCAGGCTTTACCATTTCTTAAGCTAGATGATCTAGTTAAAATGTTTGTTCTGGGTGCTGTGTAGGCTGCAGTTCTTCAGTAGAACTGCATCACTTTGCTTGCTATGCACTCGTTGCGTTTAACTGGAGTTTATTCTCTGTATTTAGTCAATTCCAAGTCAATAGGAACCCGTGTCTTAGTCAGAAGAGTAGGAAGAAACCCATGATGAGATTATATACACACTATGTAGACAATAAAAGTGAGCACTCTTACTAGTAAGAAACACTTTATAAGCTCATACAAGTGTTACTGTTTTCATGGACCTTTTCACAGGAGACTTTGACCTGGGAAAGCACAGGTGTATCACTGATGGCTGCATTCAAATTGAGGGATGGTGGCATGCAGGTTAACCGTCATGTCTTACTGAAGTGAACTGACCCATCATTAATGGATGGATGGTTTCAAAGATGTGAGTAGTCAAAGTGCATTGTGCAGAGAAGACCTATAGAATGGGAGTCTGAATCGGGGGGGGGGGACAAATTACGAGAGAGCCAGAGACAGTTGGCAACCTAAAGTTCAGCACCATCCCTGTAAGTTGAAGAAGTTGGTGCTTTTTATTGACATACATTTTTGACTGTATTTTGCGCATGTTGTATTTTTGGAATGTGGGCTGCTAGTCGACCATACAATAAAACAATGCTACTGTTACTCGTCGGCCCCAGAAATACTAGTCAGTTAAGCTAATGATTCATATGGTCTGTGAGCGAATCGCTTCCTGTGTGGATGTCACTTAGAGTCTGGAGGGTCTCGTGGCTACATTGAGGACCAGTAAAGGCAGAGTGAGTATGAAGAAAAGAAAGCAGAGATGCTTAAAGATGGAGCTTTGTCTGCTTTTGGGAAGGTTTTTGGTTTGAAAAAAAAAAACAAAAAACAAAAAAAACCCAAACTTATTTTGTTGTTTCTCTGATCTCGTTAGCCACATGCAGTAAATTTGTGTTTCTCATATGTTATGCACAGCCCAAAGTGCCCCACACATGAGCTGCATTTTAAAATATGACTGGTTTACGGAAGAATGTAATTAACTGTTTCAAATGACTCTTAAATACACACACAATATTTGTATAGACAGTGTCTAACCTCATCCATTAGACTGTGCTCAGTTTGAATTGTTTTCTTACATTTAGACTAATCACTTAGTCAGATTTTTTTTTTTCCTCCAATTTTTATCAGCTAGTCAGTTAATTGCCTATAAAATCCCTGAGTGTAATATTGCAGTTTTACATTTATTACATAAACAAATATCCATAGTAATCAGATTAGGGGGATTGTCTTAAAAAATACTTCTCGAGTGTCGGGGCAATAGTGAAACCCACAAAACAAATCACAGCTGCAGTTTGGATGGATAACATCTTCTGAATATACAGGCATACCAATGATTCATCCTGCTATTTAAAGTATTACAGAATAGCTGGTTGTAGACAAAATGTGCGAGTAGTCACCATCTCCATTTCCAAGGCAATGATGTGCCTGCACACTGAAAAGCTATCATGCAAAGTCCAACTTAGTCAAGGCATCCTTTTCAGCAAGAGGGGCCCTTTGACAGCTCATGTCAGTATTTTCCAAAAAAGATGTAGACACTCAGGTCTCCAAAAGTACACACTTTTCCTTGACGAGCAGCACCTGAGTTGGCGGCGTTCTGGAGGAACTTGGGTGAAAATCCTTCAACTGCAAAAATAAAGAGTTTGTAGCCAGGAAATAATGCTAAGCGCTGAGTTACCATGCCACTTTGATCAACCAGACTGATAACTGAAACGTTTCTAACGGTGAATGGTTCCACTTGCATAGCTTCTACTCAGCAGAGCACAGTTCCAGTGTGGCACTTTATACAGGACCTCTTATTCTCATTTTCAATGCCATATTTTGATTAGTGGATCCTACAGGAGGGGCTTTGCATGACTCACAGTGTTGAAAATAATCTTTATTTGTCTTATACTGGGCATCTCCTCAGTTCATCCTCTGTTTTAGCTCCTCTCCCTTTAAGGCAGCTTTCTTCTGATTGGCTGCCACTTATAAACAAAATAGTGCATGAAATGAGCGTGTGAGGATTTCCGCTCTCGCTCACCTTTAAGTCACTTGATGAGTCAGTTGACATGCTGTTCATTTTGCCATGCTCTACACTGGCTTTAACCCATAAGAACCCCCTTTTAACATTTAGGAGCGTTCCTTTTAAAGTTCATAATTTTAATAGTTCAAAATTGTCCTGAAAGTAGAAATGGGTCTGGGCTCTTATGGGTTAAGTTGAACAAATGGCCAGTGCTGTCAGTGATCCTGCATGCAGTTCTTTTCTCACTTGGCTCAGTGACATCTATAAACGGTCCTGTGATTATTGACAAAGTAAACCACCCTCAGCCTGCGCTGGGCAGCCAGCTCCATTAAACCCCAGCAAACATTTCTCTGCAGAAATTGGCAGTTGGGTGTGTTTGCATGTCTGCGTCCTCGTCCAGCAGGGGGCAATCAACTCTCACACACTGACACGCACCTGGGGCATTTGGGCAGCTGAGAGTAACTGAAGACAGGAGTGCCTGATCCAGATGTCCGTAAATAACGCGGCACTAACGACAGTGGCTGTTTGCACTGGCGTCTGCTCATCACTGCTCACGCATTGTCGGTTTCCCACGCCGTTTTGCTCGGCTGAGTTATTTTGGAGGGAAAACGTGCTCAGTGACAAAAACACACTTCCCCAAACGGTTGTAGTAAAATTGAGGCAAGCCCCAGCGGTTTTTGCTGCCTGGTGGTCGCGTGCTACTGAAGCTGCAGGGAACTGATGTTTCTCTCAAAATGCATGTATGAGGGTGGGGGGGGGGCAAAAGGGGAAGCACAAGCAGCTGCAGCCGTCTCCTCTCCCGTCTTCCCATGCCCCCACCCATTTTTACCCACAGCCTTTTTTTTCATGCTTGTACCCAGACAGCGGTTGATGACGCTGCAGTCGGGAGTGGGGCCTATCTATCTCCCTCTCCCTTCCTCCCTCCTCACTCACTCTCTCTCTCTCTACAAATGAAGGCTGAGTGTATTTATAGTCCAGCGTGTCACCCGGCAGCCAGCGAACGGGGGATTACCTCGGCCACGATGAACAAGCAGAGCCTAATTCAGAAACAGGCACTCGCTCGGTGACTCACGGCCACACAAGCCAGGCTCGTCACACTGATAATACTGAGGTATTTTACTCTGCGTGTGTGTGTGTGTGTGTGTGTGTCTAGCAACTTGTCCACATTTTTATGAGGCATTTATCAAATCTAAGAGTCTGAATCTGTAGTCACATGGTCATTGAGTGTTGTTTTTTTGGGGTTTTTTTTGTCCTTGCAAGTTGAGTGTGAACTTCCCAAGAACGAGGATGAATTTGCTGGATGTTGGCTCACAGCTGTTTCCTTGCAGCTGGTTCATGTGTTTCTACTTTAGATTTTCAGCAGGTGCAAGTCAGGAAATTTTGGATGTTATTTATTCATTTGAAATTGAAGTTGACGACTTGCTGTCAATGGCATTTGTGGCTTAAACACGGGCAGTTCGGTTGCACGGAAAGGGCGGGATTTAAAATGGGGGGGGGGCATGGACATTTACTCTTTTTTTTTTTTTCCTCTTTATTTACATCTCACACAGTCATATAAAGTCAAACTATCAGCCTTTAGTCATGCAAAGACATTACTTTGTTATGGTGTGCTCATTTTCTATGTAAATCAAAGTATTTACTTAATACTTCAGAGCTTGTGAAAGCACCATAGCCTTTGGATAAGTGGCTGCCATTGGCTGTGTGACGTTAAACTCTTGGGTGCTGGTGTTTTCTGGTGACGATTGTAGGTGTTACTCTTTGTCAGGTCAGTCAAATCCTATAATCAGTGTGGCATTTAACATGTTACTTGAATAAATGGAGAGAGAGAGGAAAAAATTCTGGTGTATTTACTGTGTTGCCTTTTCCACTCCTTGACTCCTTGGCAAGCACCTACGTACTGGAATGTGCGTTTTAAGGTGAGCTAGTTGAGCATTTGTGTGATTCTGTGCCAGGGTGATAAGTCACATGCTAAGGAGCTCGACTTCACTGCTGTGTTGGGCTGTTGAGGAGAGACGATGCTGCTGTTGCAGCTGTTTGCTTTTAGCTGTCACTCTCAGGGAAATGAACAAACTTGGTTCTAGTTATATGGTAGAGGAAATGCTGCCAACATCACCTTGTTATGCAATGAGGTAAAGTCAGATCACTCAAAGGTAAATAGATAGAAGGCTGCACACCCTCTAGACAGTTTAATTGCAAAGGGGCGTTTACTTTTGATTACTTTTGATAACACACAAGTACTCCTCACACAAACACCAGCAGGTACCACTGTACCATAACATACTTTTAATGGCAGTAAAGTGACCCCAAAGGCCTTAGGGCATTTTGTGTGGAAGTCACATTCATTGTCCTGGTATAGTGTGTTGCTCTTTGAATTTAGATGATTTTTTTGTCCTTGTGTTGCTTTGAGTGTAATTTGACCAATTCGTTTTTGTTTTTTGTGTGTGTGTGTGTTTTCCAGTGTAAACGGGTGTCGACCCTATTTTGTGTCTGTCGTCCCGACCAGGTGTCTTGTTCTTTAACTCTACTTGTAATTTGAAACGTGTTAAGTTAATTTACATGTTGCTGTTACGGCCCAGTGTATGTACTTCTCTGTAAAGTAGCTCCCAAATAGTCAGTGTAACACATTACACACAGAGCAAGGTGTTTTTCAGTGGTCATTTATTTGGAAGAGCTGATCACATCAGTGTTTGCTCAACCTCGCAGGAGATGCAGTGACACTCCAGCCATGCATTTTTAGTTCTTCAGTCATCCCAGCAGTGAATAATCTGCCTGCTGAATGGAAAACGGCAGCGAGGGGATGTGGGCATTCCTCAGAGTGACTCTGCTTTAGCTCTGGATTAACTAAATCTGACACAGTGCATTAAATACACCCTACCTGCTAGACTTATTAGCCTAAATAAATCATAAATGGACATAAAAGCATTTCTGTAAATCAAACTAACAGCAGTGCAGAACAGAAAATGTTAAGATTATATTTTGACAGGACACGGACTGAAATGTTAGGATGGTTGCTGAGTCGCCTACTAATGTTACTACAAGGTATAACGTTAGTTACAGTACATTAGCTTTAAGCATCTATGTTATGCTAGCCATTGCAAATATTTTAGCTCGGGGGGGGGGGAACAGTTGATTTCACAGCAGCAATGCCAGCTGTCTAAACAAAATGCCAAAGTGCATTTAAGGATGCCATAAGAAGAATAATGTTGTCAATTTGAACTGAAACTCATTCACCTTGGATTCTTTGAACACATCTAGATGCTGATATTTTAGGTGCTTCACTAAATTGGAAGCATTTCCTCTCGTGGTCTGAAAAGGACGAAAGCATCGTTTGCATGTTATCATTTGCAAATCAGTTATCACCAATTGGTCATGTGCTTCAAACTCAAAGTACTTCATACCCGACTCTCTTCTTATCAATAGTCTGTGCAGAGCTATTCCGGCAGCTGTACTAGTCGCTATCTTCCACATTTAGTTTCTCCTGTGCTTGTGGGTTCTTCTTCTTCTTCTTCATCATGTAAGGATCGACTAGAACATCCATCATTTCCAGAAGAGCTGCAGCCTCTGTGCATACGCTGCCTACAGCACCTATAGAAAAAAAACAAACTAATATCGAGGTATCAGTTCTAGTGACATACCTGCTCAGTATGGATGTAGCTGCTGCTGCACACAAAGCCTCAAGCTTTAACATGAAAGTTGTCAGAACATCCTAACAGACTGTTTAGTCTAACCTGCCAAGATGATACGCTTGGCTTATTGTGCAGTTGTGATATGCAAGTTGCTGCAGAGTTCCCATGCAGCATCACTGGTGACTTCTTTGACCTGGTGTCACTAACTTAGAGCTGGAGTTGCAAGTCCAAGTGTTTATAAAAAAAAAAAAAAAAGGGAAAATGATGGATAAATCCTGAAGGACCACTAACACATCATCTTATGAAAGCAGCACCAGGGATTATCCGATCAGTGGCGGTTTGCTCAGTGAGAGCTTACTGTTGAAACAGTCAACTGTATCTTGTAGTAGGTGTGTCTTTTAGCATGCTAATGCTTCCTTGTGTCTTGTATACAGCTTGGCGGTTTACAGAATAAACCTACCCCAGTGTAACTATAGAAGTAACTACAAACAGTGATATGTTCCCCAATCCCTTTTAATGTTACTCACTGTTTTTTTTATAGGTTAAAGAAAAAACTCGGGTAAGTGTTAAATATGTGCAACTCTTATTGAAAAAGCATTGAACTCCACTAGACTTTTCACTATGCAAGCTTAGTTGGCTTCAATAAAGCGTGTGTGCTTATCACGGGGTTAAGCGTGCATCGTTTGTGTTTTATTAAAAAGAAAAAAGAGCATTTGCCTGTTGTGCTCTTTCTATCTTTACGATCACAGCTAATCTTTTATTCCGTGGCTTCTTCTTGACGAGCTATTTAAAGGCGTATTGACACTAAAGGAAATTTGTTTATGCAGGTAACTGGAGTTACCTGACTTGGAGCTCCGGATTTAGAAAAGCAGAAAGCTGCAAATGAAAATCGTCTTTGTGTTGTCTCTGTTTCCTGGAGCTTTAGAGCATACTGTAACCTCTTTAGCTATTAGTGACATTTTCAGTGTGTTTGCGGCTTCTTCAATATGACCGGGAGCTGCTGAACTAGACAGAGAGGCAATCACAGAGTAATGTTTTCCCGCTAATGGGGAATTCTTAGTTGTTGGCTGATAGAAGCTGTTCTCATTTAAACTTTAAAACATCGACTTCAGCCCTCCTGTGTTAACAAAAATATGCCTGAGTGCATTAAAAAAAAAAAAGCTTCGACAAGCAAATGGAGCAGACGTTCGCATCAGCAAGTCTGGACTTATCGTCTTTTCTCTCTCTCTTCCCACCACACAGATACTTGGAGAAGTATGAGAAAGTCCACCACTTCGGCGAGGATGATGAGGAAGCGCAGCCGGGGAATCCCAAAGCCTCTCTTCCAATCGGTGCAATTCCCAACTCTTATAACTACCAGCAACACATTGTATCAGGTAAAGTTCTCTCACTTTGTTCACTGTGTTTCCGTCTGTCACATCTAGATCACATGCAGGGGTCCAGTTTCTACTTGCATACTTGCTTTGTTTCCTTCTCACTTATTTATTTATTTTTTTTCTTTCTCTGAAGTCTGTTTCCCTCTTTCTCTCTGCCCCTCGGCCAACTCGAACACTCAGTCCTCACGCAGACATGATTGCAGCAGTGCATCACTTCATCAGAGCTGGGTGTGCCATGAATGCAGAGCTGGTCAGCCCACAGGTCAAGCATATGCATAGAAATATGACTCGGCTGTAGCCATTTGTTTCAAGGATTTTCTCATCAGTAGAATCTATTGTGAAGGTTCAGAGAGTGTTGTTGTCTCTGATAGTGTTAGATAGTGGGCCTCAAACAACTCAGAAGTTAAAAATTCATGTGAGCTTTTCATGTTCTGCCACCAAGCAGGCTTCATTTTCCTCTTCTGCTGTGAAGGCTAGAAACACAGGAAAAGGGCTCATGTAAACAGGGTAAACCTTTATCATTAAGCATTTTGAAAATTCAGGATTTTTCCTACACAGATTTTTTTTTTTTTTTTTTAAAGCCTTTATTTTAGATAGGACAGTGGAGAGAAGGTAGGAAAGCTGGGGAAAAAAGCAGGGGGAAGACACGCAGTAAAAGGCTGGGGCAGGTTCAAACCCAGGCCTCTGCAACAGCCTTATAGCATATGAGTTGCCTGCTCGACCTGGTGAGCTATACCGACAACCACCCCCCGAAATGCCGTTTCAGCAAAAGAAAAATCACGAGCATCAAAATGATGGCACATAAACCTAAATATGATATCCTTGTTTCCCAGCAGCCAGCTCTCCTCTCATCCACAGCCTCTATATTTTACGCAGACACTGGAGCAGCCAGCTAAGCTGCAGTGTTTTGGTTTAGACTGGGTCCAACTTTTAACCCTACTAGGAGTAACCCTTGAAACTCTTTTCTGACCTGGGTGGTTTCTGTCATATTTCAGGCCTCCTTACAGAACAGAATGACTGGGTGTGCATCAGATGTTAGTGAGGGTGGTCTCTAACTATGCAGATACCCTTGGAAAAACCCGGAAACTATTTTAATGGTTGTCAAACCACATCTTTATTGATACATACTGAGGTCGTCAAATGTCGTCTTTATGGAGGAAAGAGTTAAGCCTTGACTATACTTTCCGCATCTGCGAACCCACAAGGGTCCGCTTGGGTCTGGGTGATATAAATTTCGGTGACTGCCAGGAGCTGTGCAAATGTCTGCGTGCCTAGCTGTTTTTTACGACTGTGTGGACTTGTCCACAGTGAATTTACCTTACAGTGCAACCACTGCGCATGCACCACAGGCATCAGAATTCGAGCAAACTTTAGAGAAGTCTAACAAGAATGACTGCTCAGCCATTGGGTCTCCAGCTGTTTGTGTCTACAGCGGAGTATAATCAAGACTTTATACTCTTTGTGGTCCAAATACTCCGCAGGAAATCCTCTCAGTCCGGACTCTCTCTCTCTCTCTCTCTGGTGGTTTTAGCTGTAGTATATTACATGATTGCAAACATCCTCTCTTGCCTGCGTTTACTGCTGCATGTAGTCACCCACTGATGGCCCATTCTGTGCCAGGAAAAACCCGGACATTGGTGTCAGCCCAGTATTTCCTACACATAGACTTTGCTTGGCCAGGTTGCCCAGGTACATTAACGGTTGTCCAAGTGTATTTGGTGACTTATTTTGTTTTTTGGTCCAATGTCCAATGTTGACAGATGGTGTGATGAAGAGCTCAATGAATCTAAGATATCAGTTTTGTTTTCTTTTTTGTTTTTTTTTCCTTCATCTTCCGATGAGCCTTTGGAGGTTGACTACCAATGTAAGCATGATTGCATAATTTCCTCAGGGATTAATAAAGGATTCTGATTGGTTTGTGTACAAGTAAAACCAATGAAACACTGATGCCTTATTTTAAAAGAAATCTGCATTTCCTTAAAAAAAAAAAAAAAAGTTTTGCTTGAGCAAATAAACCCTAATTAAGAATAATTTTCTACCAATGAATGCTCTGGCTGAAACATCTTCTTCCTCTAAGCAGGACAAGCTTTGTCTTGAAAAACATGCAGATTTATTTGTTTTGCAGGCACCAAAAGGGGACTATGAGTTAGGACTTAGCTTTCTTGCAGCGAGTTACGCTACCCTCAGCTCGATCCTGTTCATATATCTCAAAGCAGTTGTTTGTAAGGCTTTAAGTTCCAAGTGAGCACCAAGAGGTTCAGAAGTAAATTGCCTTTTTGTTATGTGTGCGCATTTGTTTTTGTTTTGTTTTTTTTTTTAAATCTTTTGGTGCAGCTTCTTTATTTTGTTGAGTTTGTGACGTTTTCATTTTTTTTAAATAAGTCCTTGGCTATTTGTTTTCCTGGTCTCTTTGACACTTTATCTCCATGGTGATTGTTATTCATAATCCTTTGAATATCCCGTTGAACTGTAACACAAACTACTGAATGTCCCTCGTCCATAGTAGCTTTTCTTTGAACTTTTAGAGAAAGAAGATGGGGATGATCAGGGGTCTTTCTCTTCTTGTGTCAAAATATCTAAAGTAAAGGACCCGTGGGATAGCTGAGCTTTCTGCTATTGGTCCAATTCACAACTCTGTTTTTTTGTACTTCTCATTTAATCCCTTTTGTTACACAGTGACTCATTTAATTCAGTTTTCACCTTGCTAAGTGCTGCTGTGTTTGAACTAAGACTATGAAGCGTGCAGTGATTGTCTGCCTTTTTTTATTTTCTTGAAAGTTGCTTGCACACACCTAAGCGTTGACTAATTATTTTTCAGAGCCAGGCATGCTGCCACTTTCTTTACAAAAAGCATCCCCTGAAGAACCACATTATATTTCACACAAAATGTTTCAGTGCATGTGGCCAAGGCCGGCCTCTTGTCTGTTTTGTCAGACGGTGCTCACACACACAGTGTGAGATGTCCATTAGCCTCACAGTGTTGTAGAGTTGACCGCTGGGCTGCTCTCAGAGGTAATTGACTGTCCTGACAACAGTTATTGATGAAGGGAAGAAGGAAGCACTTGTTGGTTTTCCCTGCACCTCACTTTAGATTAGATTCTCCAGCCTTTCAGTCGCAGGCTCTTTCCTCGCTGCCTGCTGAGCTAATTGACTCCAAAACACGACCATGGAGGGGAAAAAAACACAAAAAAATGGCAGTGAACTTAACTGCATCTTGTAAGGTTTTTTTTTTTCTTCATTCACTAGCCATAATACCATAGTTCCCCCATTATACTTGTTGCACAACAAGTATAAAGTTGTATTCCTGCTCTTTTTCTAAAGCTTGTGATTGTAAGTATTAGGTTGCATTGAGCAATGATGATTCACTAATTCTTTGCTTGTAATACTCAAATGGACTCTCATGCCCTTGGCTGAAACCATTAATTTAAAATCATCTGTAATCTGTATAATGGAAGGAGAGCTCATGATGACAAAGTGTAACAGTTCTACGTAGCTTTACAGCAGCTCCTTGTATTATTTTAAACACCCACACCTTTTATACTTCTGGTTCACTCTCAGTGCATTGTTTTCAGCACTAATGCTCTAAACAGTGACAATACATTTACCCCAGGTTCAAGCTGTCCACGGAGCTAGAGCTGCAACTAACAATTTCATTATGACATAATTTTTAACTTAATTTCTCAACAGTTTTGTCTATAAAAAATGGCTATATAATGCATTGTTTAAGTTGATTAACATTCGGTTAGCATTTAACTCTCAAACGTATAGGAAAAAAAAAATCAAATTAACACATTTAAGAGGTAGGATCATTTTATTTATTTATTTATTTACCTAAAAGATTACAGGAGTGATTTGTTAAAATTGTTAGAATGATTGCTGTTTTTTTTTTTTTTTTTTTTTTTTTTTTTTTTTATTTTTATTTTTTTTTTTTTTTTTTTCTTTTTTTTTTTTTTTTTTGAGCTCCA
>VUQS01027864.1:10249-29464 GCA_015108495.1 Heterochromis multidens | reverse complement strand
TTTTTACCTTATCACCAAGGAGGGGAAAAAAAGCACATAAAAAAATGAAAATAACAAGGAAAGGAATCTCATATCTCCAGGTGAAGTTAGGGCAGGATCCCATGATGGCTAATATCAGGTTCCTGTTTTAAAAACAGGACATTTTTCTCCAAGGATAGATGCACTTTTAGTTTCAAAGAACAGCCCCATTCTTGTCTGTTTGTAATGAGCATGAATATATTTATAAAGGTACACTGATATGTACACTGTAATGAGAGACTACATGTTTTTAGATGTGCATTTCTATCTTGACTAGAAAAAAAGTAAGATCAGATTGAAAGGGCCAAAAATCCACATGAAAGAGTTCTGTGGTTGCCACCGACCATGAGCACTGACAGCTGCTCCTCTGGCTTGAGTTTGCACTTGGGTCAGTATAGATACAACCACAAGCAAATTTGTTTGAAGTCATAAAAAAAAGTATGGTACTGCTGGTTTGCGCTTGCATCTAACTACGAACAAATGGACAACCTCTATGGCTGTCCACTCTTTGATATTCTTGACAGATTTCAGTATAGGAAGTGCAACAAATTGTTTAGATGAGAGATCATTTTTGGCTTAACTTTTAGAGTATCCTGTTCTGTGACTGCATAGATTATCTCAACAGTTAGACAGTATTTAGGCTCGTATGCTTAATTTGAGACTTCACAGATGAGGCCACACTCCCCTGTGGCTTCATAATGCTGTCACTAGGTTAGTTTTACAAGTAACACAGCATTAAGGAATCCACAGTATGTCTTTGCATATCTGCCTTTTCTTCTCTTTGATCCACAGTTGTTCCTTTTATCTAGCTGACACTTGGAATTTCAATTGCTGGTATCAGAGTTTGACTAATGAGTTCAGCATTTAGCTTTGCTTTTGTTTTGCTAATATGGTTGTGACAGTGTGTATTCCACTAGTAAATATTAAGAAAAAAAAATGCAGCTATTGGCAAAGTGGTTTTAGATTGAGCGTGTGTTAGGGTTCACTATGACTGTGACACTGTGACTCTGTCACAGAGACAAGAAAAAGTAAGAAAAGTTTGTCTTTCTAGATATTCCATTGATTAGAAATAATTAATGTGACAAAATAATTATGAAAATGTCTTAAATTGAGTGAAATAGGTTGTGAAATTATTTTTAATTTTCAATTTACCCGCCAGTTGCATTTCTCAGTGGAGACACTTCGATAGCAACTGCAACAATATATTCTTTAATGGATGAGTGGTCCCTTTCTCCAAATGGAATATAAAGTGGTTCAGATGCCTGAACACACCATTTGCTGTTAGCCAAAACAGACACGCCTACCAATACCTGGACATTTACGGGTCACCTCCTGATTGGTTTCCATCATCATTAATGATTCCTTCATCTAAAATATCATTTTATGGCTTTGACAGTGTGTGCACCAATTTTCAACACATTATTAGGGGGACTGTCGAAACAGACAACTTTCATGGTTTTCCCAAAGTAAATGGTACTGCAAGTCATGTTTTGAGGCCAAAATGACTGGGTGAGTGAAGGAAGGACTGTAGGAGTCATTACTTTTAAGCCGCTGGATCTGAGCCCAGGTATTTTGAATTGATGCCTAACAGGAGATTAGGACAAAACCTATCAAGGTCTTGTCATTTCACAGAACTTTTTATGAGATCCTGCACGGTGAGTGATGAGCAACCTTTACTGTGAGTCTGTCAGACAGGGCCATATTGTGTATTAGCATGAAACACCTTGATACATAAAGATGTTACTGGCAACAGTTTCAGGTGCCAACATCAGCCCTGGCTATTTGACCAAACAGATTACTCGGTCTGACAGCTGCAAATTCCTAATGCCATATCCCAAGCCACAAGTATGATGCACCCCACAGCATTTAATGCTTTTAAAAAAGTCAGGCACACACATCTCTCCATATGTTTGGGGCCATTTGCTGGGATTGCCTGAGGGCTCTTAGAGAAAATGCAGCACTGGCCAGAACTCTTCCTTGCAGTCAGGAAAAGCAGGGTCAAATCTGGTAATGATTGGCCCACTTTGCTGGATGAGGTGTGGAACTGTGGGTCCTGCAGCCCCCACACTCCCCTGTTTTTCAATACATCGTCCATCTGGCTGAATGGATCAAAGACTTTTCAATAGGAATGTGGCTTATACATGTGTGAGAAACAGAGGGGATCATTGTTCACGTCTCTATGTCACAAACCTCAGCTGGAAATAATCCTTCTTTCTTCTATTTACATGATATGTTGTAAGCTGATAAAGATATTGTTTTCCTAAAGTAAACAATACTGTGACAGACATACAGTATACACTGTGCAGTTTTTAACTTTGGGCTACATATTGTATATAAAAGACAGTTCACTTACAAAATTAACAAGTCAGTGGTAGAATTTAGTATTAGAATTTAGAGTATCTTTACTAATGTAATGCACACATATACTTAAGAAAGTCAGATTTTATGTTATAACTTAACATAAAATTTAAAACTAGCTCAAAAGTCAGATAAAAGCACATATAACAGTATGAATACTATAATATGTATATTATTCTGCATAATGAACACATTATAACTGATATTTTCACATTCTGCTGCTTCTGTACATTTCTCTATATAAAACACAACCTCTAGCTTATGTCTAACTTGTGACATTATTTATTTATAATATAGTAATTCTTATTTTGCCTCAATTAAAGTATTTTAATATCCCTTAAACTGTAAAAAGAACACTACATAATTAGAAACCTCATAAAAAGTAAATAATTAAAACAATAAAAATATCTCCATTCTGTTCAATATAAGGTAACTGTTTACAGCTTTGACTTTATACTACACTGATATAAATTAAAATCCTTACTGGACTATGTTCCTATTTTCAAAAGAGATAAATAAACGATCCAACACTAATGAGACACTACAAGAACATATCGATCACGTTATTGTTCCCACCCCCATAACACTGAATTACATCTTTCATGACTCAACTTCAGCTCCTAAATGTCTGTGATGCAAGTTTTTTGCCGTCAAAGTTGTAAATCCATTGATCTTCTCATGTGTGATGGACAATGTTTACCATGGCCATGATAAACTATTTCCTCATAAATGATTTTGTCACGGCCTTCTGCTGGCTGTCATGTGGGATTCCGCCTGCAGACTAAAACAACCATAATTCACTGGGTGTATTTACCTCCTCAGAGGACAGAAGCTTGACAGATGATAAATGGCCACTGCTGACAATCATCAACACATACCGCCCTGTGTTTGCCTTGAGTGTAAGTGGCGCCAGGACATGGAAATAAGACTTTGACATATCACACATGTGAAGAAAGACACACAAAGAAAAGAAAGATAGAACAAGAAAAGAGGAAGAAAAAGATCTTGGAAGCCAAAGCTCTATTAGTAATTGTTTGAAATCTTTGATATGTATATTGCACGTGTTTGTTTCTATGCTTCCTGTTGTGTTAACTGTGTTATATTTTCCCACTATGAATGGATTGATGTTGTATGCAAGCCCAGCGGGGGAGATGCGCCGCTGTAAATTGAAGATGTTTTTTTTTTCTTCTGGTTGCTTCTTTACTCTCATATGAGCACATGACTCAAAAGATAATACAACCAAGGTGATGAATATCCCCATCTCTTGTATGAAGACATTTTCCCATGGCCTAATGATGTGTAGAAAACTCACCTGGTTTTCAGAGGATGTGCAGTCTTTTATGTTTTTTTTTTCTCTTTTTTTCTGTGTGTGAGCTTTTCGGCAGTGTAGATATATAATCTCTTGACTCTCTCCTTCAAGAAAAATAAAATATGTTGAATATATTAAAATAGGCAAAGTTGTAGTCAGAAGTTTCCACACACTCATCATGGGCATGAATGTCATGGTAATTTTGGGCTTTTAACGATTTCTTTGAACTGTTCTTTTTCCAGCGTGGAATAATTGTATAGCATACATCCTGTTTCTATGACTTTAAAAAACAAGAATTGGGTGCACAAGTTTGAATCTATCTATCTATCTATCTATCTATCTATCTATCTATCTATCTATCTATCTATCTATCTATTTGTCTCTAATCTACACAGGATCAAAAATATGTATACAGGCTCAAATATATACATAATCACTTAGTTCTTGAAATAAGTGGCGCTGAAGGTTCTACAACGTCTTTTAACTTGACAAGGCCAAGGCCTATTAACTTCTTGTTAGTGATCATGATTAACCACAACTGGTAGGTTCTCTTTACCGGCCTAAAAAGGATTTGTTTGACAGCACTCATTAGATTGACCAATACTGAGAACAATGGGAAAGTCCAAGAAACTCAGTGAAGATCTAAGAAAGAAATTTTGTAGATTTATAGAAGTTTAGAAGGTCTCTTGGTGCCATTCCTAAACAACTGCAGATTCCAAGATTATCAGTTTAAACAATTGTACATAAGTACAAGTTATTTCAATGTGTCATCACTTTGCGTAGGTCTAGAAGAAGACCCAAACTGTCACCCACAGTTGAAGGGAAATTGGTTTCCGATGTTCAGGAACCACCAGGCTCAAGACTGCCATGAACTGGAAACTGCTGGAACACCAGCGTCACTGTCCACAGTGAAGCAATTTTTACGTCGCCATGGACTGAGATGGTGCTGACCAAGAAAGAAGCCCCTGCTCTGAAATCAATGCCTTTAAGCTCAACTGAAATTTGTAGCTGCCCACATGGACAAGCCCAGTGCCTTCTGGAGAAAGGTTTTATGGTCAGACGAGACAAAGATCGATCTACAATGACAAGAGGCATGTATGGAGGAGTAAAGGTGAGGCTTTCAAACCTAAGAACACTGTACCAGCTGTCAAGCATGTCGGTGGTAGCATCATGCTCTGGGGCTGTTTTACTGCCAGTGGTACTGGTACATTGCACAAAGTTGATGGAATAATGAAGGAGGACCACCGTTAAATTCTTCAACTTCACCTAGCTGGATGAAACTTGGACACATTTCAATAGGACATGTTTTTTAAACAGGACAATGATCCCTAATACACATCAAAACTGATTTTGGAATGGATAAAGTGGGCTAACATTAAGCTTCTAGAATGGCCTCCTCAAAGCCCTGACCTCAGTCCTATTGAAAATTTGCGGACTATGCTTAAAAACTGAGTCCGTGCCAATCAAAAAACAATCAATTTAAATGAACTCTGCCAATTCTGCCAAGAAGAGTGATCAAATATCCAGCCAGAATTATGCTAGAAGCTTGTTGATGACTACCAAAAGTATCTGGTCAAGGTGCAACTTGCTAAGGGACATTTAACCAAATATTAGTAGAGGTTTAGGTATATATTTCAGACTGTATGCATACTTTTTGACCCTGTGTGGATTAGAGAAAATCCAAAACAAATTCAAACTTATTCACCCAATTCTTGTTTTTTTCTTTAAGTCATTAAAAATGTATGCTGTACAATCATTCCATCCTGGAAAAAGAATAGTTCAAAGAAATCTTTAAAAGCTCAAAATTACCACAACATCCATGCCCATGATGATTGTATTTAAACTTCTGTCCACAACTGTAGCCCTGTCTATGGTGCAATCTATGGTGTACCTTGCCTTTTGCACTATGACAGCTGGAATAGGCTCCAGCCCCACACAACCCTGAAATTGAAAAGTGGATGAAAATGGATGGATATCAAACGAATTAAAATGAAATTTTGACCTGATATTTCTAGATCAAAAACTGGTCATTATAGCTGTTAAAATTCAGTTTAAGCAGTACAAAGTTTAATTATAGTCCATCCAAATTTGTTAAGACATTCCACCTAGAATAACAAATGTCAGTGTCATAGCAGTGCTAGAGATAGTGTCAGGGCATCACAAGAGTTATTATCATCAGAGGATCCTAAATGTCTGCAAAACTTAAATAAAATAGCTGCACATGGCACATAAGTTTTGAAAGCAGTTCTACTGTTTACATTCACACCCAAGGCTCATTTTAAAATCACACACAAAACATATGTGTTTTATTATTAGCAAACATGCCTGTGCAACATGTTTTGGATGCATCTCAATCTCTTTTGCCACATTAAACAAGGAAAATTTTCAACTTAGCCTTTCATCCAGGTAAGCTACACCTCTGGACACAATACTAATTAGCAGCAAGTCTTGGATCTTTTTCTGACAAGGAAGTCTTCAGTGCAGAGTTTTGTATGAAAGGTGTAGAAAACACCACTATTTAGGTATTTGCTATTTTCACCAAATGAAGCCATCTCATTGCACTGGCTGTTTTACTTAGTGTTAAGTCCACAAATGTCCATATGTGGAAAGCATTAGTCTAGACAACCTTGTCCAGAGAGGTTTTGTTGCATCCTGGATGGACCAGTGTGGCCTTGGATGGTATTTAGCCTTTCAATACAGAAAAAAAGACAATTATAGTCCTCATCTTTGAAACACTGAAGCTATTAGAATGCCTTTGTATGCTACCCCCCTTCCCTCTCTATGTGCAACACATTATCTATTTGTCAGAGTATTAGGAGATTAGTCATGTTAGACCTCGCTTCCTTTGTGGGCTATCTATGAATTACGCTGTGTGAAGGACATTTTTCCCAGCCAGCAGTTAAAGGATCATTCATTTTTGTATTTATTTGCCACACACATACTTTGCTTGCTAGTTGAGCACACATGGGGAGGCTACAGCTGTTCTTCACCCTAAACTCTGCCAACTATCATTACAATGGATCGGAAATCTAACACTTGGTTGCATTAGGCTTATGCAAGAAAATGTGTTCTTTGTCTAACAGATACAGAGCCATCAACTTGGTGTGATTTTAACTTCTCAACTTCAGAAGAAAATGTAACTCTCCCACAAAACCAAACTTTTCGACCAAATGAAACTTAATCTATCCCCTTAGACAGTTTTCACTGAGTCAAAGTGAACAGCATGACATGTGGAGCCACTTCTGCAGAATGTTAGTGATGCATCTCATATCCAAATAGTTTGAAAAAGGCTCTAAGGATTTAGATCACTGTCAAGATACAGTATATTTGATTTGTTCAATTTCACCCTTGTGAAAATCCAAAGAACAGGCCGGTTTCAGAATGTCAATGTTGTGTATCATAGCCATGATAATGCTCACATATCCTGCTTCAGGACTCTGAGGTCTCTTCAGAATCCTGTGCACACTGTGAAACGGATGATTCCCAGAGATATCCGGGTATATTGGATTTACCCGGCAGATGAAACTATTTGTGACCAATATGTCAATTTTTTCCAGTGTTTGCAAGGGGCATAGAAGGCAGGTTCTGACATCTCGCAGCCTAAGCAGACATATGTTCTGCTGACCAGCAAAAGCTTCATATCTTGATATGGAGAGACTGCTCTGTGGCGATTTATTAACATCCTGTGCAGCTGACAGGGTCAGCTTAAGAGCAAATTGGAGAAAATTTAAGCGTGGCACTGTTCCCTCCCTGCCATCAGATTGGCACCTAAACTCCACTACAGTATTTTAGATAATATGCTGATTGAGGTTATTATGCGTGAGATACAATTTGAAATGGCTTACTAATGAACTGAAAGGCACTCTACTATCTCAGGTCAGTGTTATATTTGCCAAAATCCAATTCAGTCTGGAGAGATATGAAAAATGTTCCCGATTTCATTAAGGTATTAGAATAATAATTTAAAAACTACAGACAAAAATAGCTGCCTCCAGACAAATCACCCGAATGATAACATTTCCAGATCGATCAGTTCTGGCAGCAGCCCAGCACTCAGTGAGCGTATCTGCTTTTCGCAAGGCATTTCTGTTAAGACTGATATAAGTAGGAGCAGGCAGGGAGGCAGATGCAGTCATTTTTGGTTTCTTTGTGTCATCCTCTGTTCCTCATTCTGACTTGAGAAAAAAAAATATTGCTCTAGAAGTTATACTGGCTCCATGTGACAGAAGTGGGGCTCCCAGAATTTGTTATTTGCTTTTTGGATAAAGTTTCATTTAATCAAATTTAAAAAGAAGGGGCAGTGTTCCCTGTTTAAATCCATCACGTACAATGATTAAATGTTGAAAGGTGACACCTGAGCCATTATCATGGCTTAGCTTTCTGTCAATATTAATTTTCTTTTTTTTTTACAAGTCTCTTATTTACTCTAAACCTAGATGGATCATTACCACTTAAAATGAGTTCCTGAGCATGGCACTTTTTAGAATAGTAACATAAACATGTTTTATTCAAATGACGAGCAATAAGAGCACGGGAGGAAGCCATATTCCCCTTAGTGCCAGCAGGCAGGCACGTAGACGGATCTAGCCTCACTGACTAAATTGTGCTTTTTTTCCCAGAAAATTGGCAAGCTCTGGCTCACTAGAGGCACACTATGGTGTTGTCAATAACAATGACTGCCTGTGGCTTATTTATTTTCTTATCAGCTTTAATCAGTCTGTGTTGACAATGACATCTGCGCTCAGCAACATCCAAATGCTACCAGTTAAGATCCATGTACATATTTGTATTGTTTCGTGTCATATGGCTGCGATGTATAATTGGACATTTGTGTTTGAAGATACAATTGACCATCTAATTTTGTGTATAGTCACATATGTTCTTAAAGAGCTGCATACAGGAGAGTATGTTTTAAGGCATCTGTCTGACCACTGAGCAGCACAAATCACAAATATCTTTAAGCCTTAGAACAGACAAATGTATGTCTATAAAAGTTTTTCAGGTTCTCTTTTCTTTTAACTTTGCTGTTTTGGACTGCTGCCCTCAAACCAATAAAGCAGCATTTGAAAACATTTACCAATCTGTGTAGTCATCTTGAATCTTGAAATGGGACATATTAAATAAAACTCTCATTTCCTGTTATTTCTTATAAAACAATAAACGCTAAAAAGCTATTCACTATAGATTTATGTTTGACGAATGACTGAAAGTTCAACAAAAAGATTCTGGCCTTTTGCCCTTTAGTCTCTAACTGAACAGATAGCTGCTGGTTTTGGACAGCTGTATGATTGACTGCATTTCCACTGAGGAGCACATTTTTCCACTTTTCTGCCCGGCTCAACTGCCGGGTATGCCGACAGGCGTTTGCCTGTCTGCAGAAGCGACACTGGACTTGTGGGCGAGCTTGTGTGTGTGTGTGTGTCTGTGCATGTGTACGGCTCTGTGTAGTATACGTGTATCGTCCATGTCTACCTCTCTCACTTGCTGAAACATATCCGTCCAAATTTGACAGCATGGGGGCAGACAGCCATGCTGCAGAATTCTGATCATTTAAATGCTCAGAGGCCTGCTTGAATAGCAGAGGTGTTAAAAAAAAGAAAGACACATAGAGAGAAGGATAGAGAGCAACCCTTCACATGCCTCCATATCGCATAAGGGACTGCCTGCCACTTTCCTGTGAAAAATAATGCTCACTTGTCAATCTTTCAAGACCCAGTCAGATAGCCGCCAGTCCCATGGAAACCTATTGAGGTGTATGCTTTGTTTCATCTGGGGCACGCCTCAGAGGAGATTCTGTAGTGTTGTATCTATGAATTGCCTCCAAAATATAGGGTAGCAAAAAAAGCGAACATTTGACAGAACCCTTGTGTTGTTGTGCTATTGTGCTTAAGTATGAAATACAAAATGTGCATTCATTTGCCTGAATGAAAGGAGACTTGGACAGACATAAATGAATGTGAGTGAGACAGACCTGAAACTTGATGAAAAACAAGCTAAGAGGCTAGAGATAAATGGCACTTATGCTCGGCGGATACAACTGTATTTTGTATTAAACATTGTTTAAATTACAATTCAATAGCACAATTGTCCCTGGACCTTTTGGGGGAAAAATTGATTTATCACTGCCCTAATTACTTAAATTACTGTCTAATGATAAATAGACTAGCACATGGTTATGTACACAAAGGTACTGCATTCCTCCAGAAAAAGCAATTCTCTGTAGTCCATAGCACACACTATAAAAGTGTCTAGTGATTTATCTATGCAGCAATACAAATAAAGAAAAACACACCCAGCAGTTTCAGGATGAGGTCTGCATATCTGTCCACACAAACATTTTCATGTCATTTTGAAATACATCTACTATTTCAGTTTCACAATTCATAGCAGTGATGCAAGTCAAAAACCTTACTTGTATTATGGTGGAAAATATAACTTTGCCACCAAAAAGACTTTTTTTGAGTAAGTTAACAACTAGTGACAATACTTGTAACAGTCGAGTGCAGTGGAGCGTGCCTACAGTCTCCTCTGAATGTGCTGAAAGAGATTCTGTCCTAAGCATCCCATGGGCCGTCTTAAATGAGGAGGTTTATATCAGTGTATCTTTCAGAGAAACACTGATATACGCAGAGAGAGATTGAATGTTTTGCAAATTATTCACAGGGATTATAAATCACACTGGTGTCAGTGTTTCCAATGATTGGAGAGGATGCTTCCTCATTCCTTAATACAAATGACATGGAAAACAACAGCTGCAGCAATAAAACGCTCTGCCATAAAGAAGGATAAATAAATGTACAAAAGGGAAAAGCCGGGGCTCATCATTAAACATGTCTGCATATCTCAATGTCATCTCAATGACTTGATGCCTGTTTTATTATTGTCATAGTTGCTTGTTTCAGTCTTGTCTAATTCATTTATCTCATTCATGTCCTCTTTTACATGTATTTTAATGGATTTTTAATCCTTATTGTTGCTGTTGTTTTTAAATCCTGTGAAACAATTACTCAGACCTTTGGGAAACATTCTTTACCTTGGGTTGACCAAAGTGAGTGACATTTCAAGACATTTCAGGTTTTTGATAATTGTCAGTTGACAATTTGCAGTACGTGACACCTAGATGCATAGTTATAAAGCACCTAGATGTGACACATTTTTAATAATGACTGCATTTTTCCAGGTTTGCTGTCAAATTGGCTCAATATTTAACACAAACATAATAGGAGAACAAAGACAATATGAACACTTGTTCAAAAGGAAATGTTCAGTTATACATAAGTCATCATTTAAAAAAAGAACAAAACAAACAAAGAAAAAAAAAACCCTTATGACTATTTTGAAAGCATACATCAAGTGGTACACAGCCTGTTAATTTCAGCCTCTGCAGCCTCACTGGAACAGCAAACTAACAACACATAGGTGACTTCAGATTTGTATGTTTAATGTCCATTTTAGCATCATGCCAGTATGCCAGTATGCCAGTTTCCTGAATTTTGCATTAAAGATAGCAATAATCTAATTAGCTGAATGGCAACAGGGTGATAATGCAGCTAATGATCCTCTTTATCCTGAGTTCATGGTCTGTTTTGTTTATAGACTACTTTTAAAACCGACTACAACATAATTAACAAATTAGACCAGGGATGTTGGAACTGTATGCATCCTAACCAGAGTCACTGTTTGCAGCATTCAAACTGGGTCACTGATCTTCCATAAACAGCCCCGTCACTCTTCTTAGGGGCATGCTTTGTGCCAAACACCCATATTTTTTTTTACAGGTTTGAGGATGAATCATAACATAAAAATTACAATAGCCAAAATTATTTTACTTCTTCCTCTGTGGCAGCAGTGACAGAATGGCTAATAAATGCCTGATGGGGATTATATTCTCCAGCAGTGACTTCCTCCTAAGGCAAGCGTAACCCTGTTTCTCCCCTTGTTTTACTTCACTTTGTCATTATGCAAGGCAGGAGCTGAGGTGGTTAACTACACCGAGTCTGGGTGAGTCTCTGGCTAATGAAGGTGAAACACAATGACACTCCATTTCCACATTAGTCTCCCCCTTTCCCCCCTTTACTTTTCTCTGTGGGTTTGAGGTGACCTGATCCTCCCTGCTCATCTGTGACTTGTGACTGCTCCAAAAACAGGCTCGCAAACACATGCTCATGTCTTTTACTAATATACTTATGAGGACTGTCTCCTTTCATTCCTTTGCATCACACAGAGCTGAGTAGCTGACAGGAACTCCACAGGACAAATACTTCAGCTATCTATGAATCTTACTTGAACTTTGGCAACATTTGTTGACTGGTTTAATCCATCCAACAAACAAAACAAAGGAAAAGAAAAACAAAACGTCATTTTCTGGGAGCAATGCAACTGCACGAGGCCATGTTATTCCAGTTAAAATAACATAGCAGACAGATTTATTTAGCGCCAGTTCACAACAACAGTCGCCTCAGCAAGAAATTAATTTCAGACTGATTCCTTCATGTCTCTTATGCTTACATTTACAAAGTGTGCTGCATTAGACAGCATTGTAACTTTCCCCCATGGCTGGATGTTAGTTTAAGCAGCAGCTCCTCTCAGTGTAATATTACCAACCTCAAAGGTACAACATATAACATTTCTACATAAAAATGTCTAAAATAGCCATGACTAAACCCTGAAGTAAAGAAATCCCCAATTTTGTTAAATGTAATGGGGTGTTTAAATGTGGTCAGCTTTCAAGGGCATCATTTCCCGGTATACTTATGCCAGCCACCAAGTTAATGCTCGCAGAAATGTTATAATATTACAACATCACTCCACTCACTTGTAAAGTTATTTTTTATTATGCTTGTATTGACCCCATGGTTGACTTTGCCATGGCATGTTTGCTGTAATGCATTTCCTCCACCTGTAGCTCAGTGGAATAATGTGGATTGCCTCACTTGTTTGCACGTGTGTGTATCCTTGTGCATGTGCTCTAGACAAACAAAACAGGGAACTCCATATGAGTGACACCTAAATGGCTGAGATTCAATTGATCCTGCAGCATTAAATTTAAGTTTTCAGGCAAGACAGCCTTGAAAAGTGTAGCAGGAATTTGAACTTTTTAATGTAGCAAAAAAAAAAATGTTCTTTCTCTTTTGGTCTATAAGCCATTAGCCCTCATAAATTTAGGACAGAAAACACAAAAACACATACTGGTTGAAAATTTCAAACCTTGGTTTAAAACAGGATATGAGTGATATTAGTCAGCGTTAGCATTAATCTTCTCCAGCCTGAGTGTTAGACTCATCCTGGTGGCCGGAATGGATTTAAAATCCTAACTGCACACCTACTAGAGGTATTGGGAAGTATAAAAGGAAATGCAAGAATGAAATAGAAACAGTTTCCATCACAGGACAATAAACTTGGAGAAAAGTTTATGTGAGAATTCCACTGAAATATCAGACTAGACCTGCAAATGTAACTTTTCTTTTAATCCACTATGACCAGTTTAAAATTTCTTGCACTGAGTTGTTTCAGCTTCCCGTCACCTGCTTGCACTGTTACAAGATTAATTTCTTAATCCTTCCTAATACTTTAACTTGCAGGCATTTTTAAGACGAGCAAGTGGCTTGCCCACTGCATGGCTGTTCCAATATTAATTGACTGCTGACAACTTTTTCTAATTGATGTAATGGATTCTCCAGATTGACTGTGAGCAGACTCATGATACCATGTAAACGATATTGTAAAGGCTGGGGAATTAAGCATGATGTATATGACCCCAATTAGTACTTATCACCATTACTTTGAGCACTGCAATCCTGTGAGGCGGATTTAAAACGATCATTGTCAGTCAGTTTGAGGCAAGTTTAAAAATGACACTGTCTCCTGCCCATCAGTCAGTCAACTTTAACTTTAAGAGATATAGAAAAAAAAATGCATTGGAAGAAAATGTGGTGTTAGTGCAAAAGGATAAGTCAGCATTTTCTTTCACTGTGCTGTGGCTTGATAACACTGAGCTGCTGTGGCAGAGGGTGATGATTAGATGCAAAGGTGAAAATCTAAGATGGTGGAAAAACTAACAAACCAATATATATTCATGAGGTTAATTAGAGGATGTGCTATAATGATACCTTTTTGTTATCGTGTTCTTTGCCAAATAGAAACTGGCATTGAAGAGTGTCAGATTGCAAATCAATGCCAATTATATCAATATTATGCGTCAATAATATTTCTTGGTTGGTTTATGATGTTGTTGAACTGCTGTGAATTAAAGATAACATGAGTCGCGGCGGCAGCTTTTGGGTGAATACACACTAATTCATAATATTGGCTGTCAGCTGTGGATCCCTTTCCAGCGGCTACCGAGACAAAGAAGTTTTATGAAAAAAGAATAACAGTAGAAAGAGTTCCTTTCTATTAGTAAATCATTCACATAATGAGTACTTACGAGAAAAAAAGCACATTTCAACTATCATGAAATCTTAATCATAGTTCATGGAGCACAGTGATGCTGCTAAAATGGTGTATTTATGAGATATCACATTTTTGAGCTCTCACTTGATTTATATGTCAGTAAATAAAACCAAGATTAACATTTAAGTCAGCATTTTGACATATTTGTTTAACATTTGATTATATTCATCACACAGCAAATAAAACAGCGACATATTTTTCTGTAGCTTTTTCTTTTCTTTAAGCATCCCCGATTTCTTGCAGATGTTAAATTAAGCCATTAATCAGATATGTTTCTGGTGGAGGTGGGAATTTTAAAATAAATAAAACGCACGCTGATTGCTCACTGATTTACTATTGTGTTTCACAATTGGTGTTGTTATATCACTTTCAACCATCAAGTGGCTTGTAAACCAGCTCATGCCCAAATCATGAACACGAGCAGCATTTCAGGGCTGTATAATCACCTTACTTATTATTCAGAGTAGTCTATCCAGTGTTGATTAATGCTTCTGAGCAAATATGTACAGAGGGCCTGGTTAATCTGCAGTGCTGTTTTAATCAAGTGGACCTTTGTTTTGTCCAGCCGTCTAGTTTGTCCACCAGCCTTGGGCTTTCACATGGTCGTTATATATCGATCATAGCAGAGAAATTCTGCTTGGCCTGACTGCTTTCTACTTCCACCCACTATCCTCTGTAACATCAACCTTTACCTCTTTTCTTACTCATCTGTCTACATGTTTCCTACCTCCTCCATTCAGAGACTAGCTACTAATCCTCGGAGCATTTTATCATGCAGTGGTGACAGTGGACACTCCTGTCAGCTGACCTGACCCCAGCGGACCTCTGCCGCTATCGACCAAGTGACCCAGTGTACTGTTAAGGGAAAACAACATTTCCTGCAACTGCAGAGGGGTCCCTGAGCAGCGACAGAGGAACCGGCAATGTGACTGACACAGGGTGACAAACACTTTGAACTCAGACAACAGGAAATTAATGCATGGAGAGCCGCTCAAGGCACAGCGCATTGCATGCGGCACACTTAAATTGACACGTCTATCCAGATGACACATGTTGATACTGTGACTGTGGCCTCAGTTTCAGTTGCGAGTCTCTGCATCTGGTTCTCCTCCAATGCTGCTGGCACACTGGCCACATAAAGACAGGCCCTGCAGATACTGGAGCCACCCTGTGAATACAAATGTAAGTGGCTTAGTTTTTTTGCATCCAAAAACAAATCTCAATATGGCATCAGCAACTCTTGAAACTTAATGTGAAAGTAGGATTGGCATTTGTGGTACTAAATGACCCCATTTAAAATCACTGAATGGAGAGGTTGCAGTTAGCTTGTGTGGGTAGTGATGGTATCTGTTTTTTTAGCCTGGGGGGTTGGGGTGGGGTGGGGGCTCTGGAATTTAAGTGCTTAATCTTGTCTGCCTACTGAACCAAAAAGCTGTTTGTTAGACTACATCTACATGATGGTGTCTCTTCTTTAAACTGCAGGTTTTGTGTGAAAGCGACGTGCGTCCAGTTGTAGGTTGTTTCAGTGGAGACGTTAGCCATCAATGAAACAAGAAGGTATAAATAGTTAAATCTCACCTTCTTCCCCCTCTTTTAATTCAGCCATCAACAAAACTGAGTATCAAAGTAAACATCTGGTTATTTCATGATTGCAATGCCAATTAGAAACATTACTGTGTTTTAAAGGAGGTTTTCACAACTTTACAGCCACACAGTATCTGATCCCCACTGGCCTAGCTTATGCGCAAAGGCAGATACTCATTTTACTGTTGGAGGCACAATAAAAAGAAGCATTTCCTGCAATTCCTGAAAAGGGACACCAAAGGTTCCACCCAAAGTGCAATTGTGTTAAGAGTATATAGAGCTTTTGCATGGAAACCTGCATTTCTTTGTAATTTTACCCCAAGTGTTTTTTTTTTTGTCATACATGCATGAAATGAAGAAACCAAGCCACCTGAGAATCGAGCAAAAACTCAGCAAGTTTAGATTATGTTGTTGTTAGACCTGCTTTTGCTATATATAAATGCAAAGAGGCAGCTACCCCATCAATAGGCCCTCATACATAAGATTACACAGACTTAGAAGATTACTCTTGCTACTGTATGCCATGCCTACGTCAGTGTTCTGGAAAACTTGTGTCAGACACAAAAGAATGTATTCATCAATCTAAAAGTATGGGTATACCTTTAATCTTTTCTACATGTTTTCTTCTTCCTGATCCTAATCACAATATGCAGTGTTGACATACATAAATGTTTGATTATTTTATTATTTTAAACTTATTTTCTTTCAAGTTGCACTAACCGTACTGCATTTAAAACCCAAAAAATTCAGCCATCCAGCGGTTCTTTCAAATGTCAGCCGAAGAGCTGACTTCACTGAGGTACATGTCACAGCTGTGAGCTATAACATCGAAGTGAGTCGTAATGTGGTTCCTACTTGATATCACCTTCAAGCTGAAAAGCCCTGATGTACTCAAGACAACACAACCATCGAGCATCTGTTGGAATCCCCCAGGCTCTGCTTTAACTTAGTTGAAGAGTACATGTGCAGGGAGGAAATATTGCATTTCCCCAAAAGCCAGACAGCAAAATGAACATTTGCCGTAATGATTGCATTACAGTGTGGGCTTATGCATTTAATTACAACATCAGGCCTGAGTCTCTTATTAAAATGATATGAAAGTTAGGACCTTTGCAGCCAGATTCCTGCTGTACACGAAGGGTAAAACTAATCAATCAGGTGGAGGCACTAGCATATTCCATTATACTTATTGAAATACATTCATAATAAAAGTCTATTTCCAGGGCTTTTGCTGGAACATGTAATAGGCACCATTCATAGAGCTGAGTGTCAATACTATGATTATCACAAATAAGCGCAAAGTAATTTACCCTTCTGAATTAACGGAGAAATGACTTGGAAGGCGGAAGCATGCCTGACATTAGACCATCTGATCATTTATGATTGTTGGGGATATGAAACCCCAGCTCAGATATCATTAATTGCTTGTCCTCCCTTTTTCAGTCAACATAATGCTTTTCTCTGTTCCTATCTGCAATGTGATCCATTGAATCTGAGATGTAATTTACATGATTGACAAGACATTTTATTGTCATTTCAGACATAAGAAGTTTAAAGAGAAGGCTTTAAAGGTCATGCCAGTAATTTCATCAGCTAAGAAATGTACTGTCGATAGATTTCAGGGCTTTCCTCTAAGGATGAAACAATGGCACTGCATAGTAATAGCACCATCCAGCCACTTCCAAAATAATGTGTCAGACTTGGTTTAAAGTACGAAATGACCTGGATACCCTTTATTTTTGCTCTCATATGATGATGAACATTGAAATTGTATTTGTTTCACCAATGTGGCTATTCCATTCAAAACTGTAGGCCTTCAGTTTAATGCGTATTTACATGTAGTCAGCCAACAAAGTAGTTCTGTGTGCTGTTATTGGCCAAGAGTAAAAAAACAAAAAGATGTTGATATGAATCAGAGAAGTGCAACGGATTCCTAGAACTGCATTCTCATTTTAATAAAATGAAATCAGATTAGATCTCACAACACTTCACTCATGCTATATTGAAACTGACCTACAGTTCAGTAGACATTAAATTATACAGCATACTGTATATTCATTTTCTCTGATGGGTTTATTTGTTCTTGTTTTATTGCTTTAGGTCTGGATATTCTGCATTTGAACACGTGAACTAGCTGATTATTCATTAATAAAACAAGTGACCCGAACCCAAATCGTTTCATAAACAACAAAATGTGTTTGCATTTTTAAAACTTGTTGGACATACTCAGAAAAATAAATGCTGTTTGCCTTTCTGTTTCTGTTTCACAAGGAAGAGAAGTGGAGCAAGCTGTGCATTTTGCTCTCTTAACCAGATATTTGACTAAGACAAACTACTATACAAATAGGACAATGACAACACAAAGGCAATCCAAGTAATATGACAAAGATCACAGACAAAAATGTTCTTCAAGATTATGCTCGCGCACAGTTCCTGGGACCCTGTGGGACCACTTGCCCAGGATTAGCATGACAAGGTTCCATTGCAAAGGCCCCTCTGAATCTTAATGAGAAACTACAATCCAACAGAGACATTCATAATATATTTTATATCTTCCCTTCATAGCCTCCTTGCACATTTGCCACCAGCAAGGAAACTCAAAATCAATATTCAGCTGGTATGCACACCAATACCCAAGGTTACAGCTTTTTTCCCTCTGTTTATCAATTATAAATATAGTAATGAGCCTCGAAAATAAATGCATATTTTACAGAAAGATTCAGTTACAATTTGCATATTAACATATTGCAAGTAATGTTTTCATCAGTATTACATTACATTAGCATGCAGTTAGGAATGTGGTTTTTATGTAAATTATTATTATTATTATTATTATTATTATTATTAGTTAGGATAAAACACATGTTCCACTGATTCAAATCTGCTTCAAATCTGCAAAGACATTTGAATTAGGATGGCATCGAGTATTTCTTAGTGCAAACTGAAGGTGGTTTTATGGAGGGCAACTATTACTTTATGGCTGCAGCGTTACCATGTTTTCTGAAGGCTGTCATTGTACTGAATCATTGACAGGAGACCTTTTATCTCGTTTACTTATGCCTCTGTTGTATTATGTTTTGTTTAGATATCCGAGTTGTCTGACTCACTCCGATTTAAGTTACGGTAAAATGTGCTTTATTATGTATCTGTGAATATCCCTGTTACAATAAAAGCAGTGCAAAGATGGAAATAGCTGTCCTGCCATATCATATTTGCTTCCTAAATGTCCTTTAGAAAGAAGTTGGCTAGGCGATTGGACATTAACTGGTTACATATTCCTTCTCCTCTTGTCAAATGATGAATAAAGATGTTGCTGCTGTGTGAATACAGCAGTATAATGGATTATTTTACACGAGACAGGGCATACAGTAGGTGTCTTGTGAGTGGGAGTTATCTGTATTGGCCTGCAGAAGCTTGTACACAGCAGGAGATCCTGTAGTTATTGCTTGAGGCTTCCCTCCGGCAAGTGCCAATGAGTTTATCAGATGAATATT
>VUQS01027856.1:36889-63166 GCA_015108495.1 Heterochromis multidens | reverse complement strand
AAGTTTAGCTTGTTTGGTGCACATATACAAATATTTGATTTTTCATATTTCATATTTCACTGGCACAATGAAAAAAGAAACTTCTTGTCTGTTATGGTCAGTTAACTTGTAACAACCTTTGGAGCTGTAGTTTGTCCAAAATCCCAGCTTGTTCATCAACATAACAAGTAGTGTTCTTCCAGCTTGTTTTTGTTTTTTATATCACATTTTTTTCTTATGTTACTCTACTCTAAAATCAAAAACTTTCCCTACCTTTTATAAAACTTTTCTTGCCCCATATCATCATTAATAACTGCCACATTCCCCTCACTGTGAGGGTTAACATTTGACACAGTGAGACAGAATAAAAGGCGGCCTTTGACTAGAGAAATGTCTGGTGACCGCTGAGTGAAGAGCCGACTGCTACTTTAAGTTTCAACCTCCTTTACTCTTTATGGAAGCACTTCAGTATCTGTCTGCAGTGGCTGCGGCTGTAACAGCAGTGGTTTTGATGCACAACTTCTCGGGTTTGCATTTTAAATTACCCCACAAGTCTAAATTGGGTACCTTTAGCCTCTATAATCCTTTGAATCTCCTTTTATAGCTGAGCTTCATTGACATAAACCACTTCATAGAGCAATTTGTGAGTTTCTCTTTATACAACCCACTTTACAATTGTGATTGAAACAGGATGTGGTTGGATTTCTTGTTTTCGGTACAATTATTATCACCTTAAGGCAGTGGGGTCTCAGGTAGCAGTTGCAGCTGGTGGTGAGCAGAAGGAGGTGTTCTGTAACAAACCAACCCCCACCCCACGCCACCGCCATCTCACTCTCCACCCAGGCCAGTCCTCTCTCACTATCACTCACTGCTTCACGAAGCTTCCTGTAAGCCCCTGAAACAGGCTGTGGTTTCAAATGGAAAATGTCACTGGGCACTTAAGAGAAGAGGGAGGGGTGAGAAGGAGGAGGCAGAGGGATGATTGTGAGTAACAGAACGTCAGCGAGAAAGAGGGCGATGTGCAAATAGAAAGAAACAGAAGGAAATCTTCTCATCAGTCCAAAAGAGGGAACAACAATGTGTTTCCTCCTCTTGACCACCTGTTACCAAGACTCATGAGGTAATGTATTACTTTTTAATCGTTCATTACTAATCCGGTTTAGGAAAAAAAATACTGTGTTAATTAATAAAAACAATAATTTGCAAATGTAGCTTTCAGGCAATAACTTTAAAGTACATACCCATAAACACAAATATGTGCACATAACATGGTTTTAGTGTCTTGCACCTTGCAGATGATGAAGGTTTCTTTACTTGATAGTTTCAGTGCTCTCACAAGACAAAACATGCAGCCTGATAATAAAATTAATCTATCTTAGGTCACATAATGTGGTGTCTGGGTTATGTTCAGTTTGTCTCATTTGTTTCATTAGTATAAACCACACACACTGTACAACATGAAGTCAGCTACTGTAAACTAAATTAGGTGGTGCTTGAATTAGCAGTATGACACAGCAGAGGTCCCTACTGTAAAACACAGTTGATATATTCTATATAGTCTACCAGCGCAGTTTAGCTGTTGCTTCCTTAGCAGGAACATTTCTCAAGCTGTGAATGTAGCATGTCTTAGAAGCTTCGCGATGGTTATGTTTTAGCTGACTTCTGAATACATTGATGTATTCATATCCTTCTAATGTACGCTACATGATGGCTCTTCTCTGCCTACAGTCATATCACATTCACGGTGATGGAGGTGCTGTTGTCCTCTCACCTTCTGATGGTTCTCATTTCAGTACATGTGGCCCACTCCCACAGAATCTCACACGGTATGAGTCTACAGCTGCAATTTGAGTGCACGCAGAGTTCAGCGGTCTATCTGAATCTGAAGTCCTGTGATACTGATAAAGCAACACTATCTTAACTCCTTCTTTCTGTTGTGTCTTTGCCACTCAAGGACTTTCCTGCACAAATGATTTTGTCAGCAATGTCAGCTGTATGCTGAACAGCTCTGCCGTTGGTCCCAGTGCAGACTGTTGGATTTCTGGCGTGATGAGTATCTGGAAACAGAGACGTCGTGAACCATATATGTAAGATATTTCTGATGTCCTGCTCAGTACCATCTGCCAAAATATAATGGGGGCGCGCGGGGGGGGTCACTATAGAAGATGAAACCTTATGAGATTGGTCATAGTTTGGCCACAAAACTGCAGTGCTAAGTGAAGATTTTTTTTTTTTTCGTCCTTTTCTCCCCTAGTCGAAAATGCAAGCTGAAACAATATGGAAACTCTCTCTCAGGCTGCAGTATTGTCTTTGAAAACAGAGTAAGTATCGGGCACATATCATTCATAAGTAAACATGGCAAATAGTAATCCTATTGGATTGTGGATTACTCACACAATTTCTATCCTCACTGTTTAATGGTTTAATGTGTTCTTCCAGACTTTCAATCCTTTTAAAAGTGGACTGAACATCAGCATGAACTGTAATGGCACGTTGGTGGAGACCCTCAAAGACTATAAATTAAAAGATCACAGTGAGTAGCTCTGACTTCTTTTGAGCAGTATTTAAATTGCTAATAGTAAAAAGTAAAAAACACTGAAATAAGTAAAAACAATGGATTTATAGCTGGCTAAATTACAAAAATTGAATGACCTGCCCTGTGTAAGCATGTACATGTCTGTGTGTGTCTGTGCATACAGTTAAAATGAATACTCCGAGTGCTCCCAATGTCACCATCAACGCCACTGATCTCTACATATCATGGAGTCTAGGCAGACAACACTCTATCTTCTTGTCATCCTTTGACTTCAAAGTTCAAATCAAACAGAGTAACCAAAAGTGGAAGGTGAGCACATATGTACATGAAGTCACTGAGATTTTATATAAATTACTAAGTAAATAAATATAGCGCATACAGTGCTGTGCAAAAGTCTCTCATTTCTTTATATTTTGCTTCCAGACTTTCTTGTGATTTATCAAAGTGCTCTTGAGCAATAGTTCTTCAGGCTTTCTGAAGGTCTCTCAAAGTTTTTCTTTGGACATTGGCTGCTTTTTCACTCATTTTCAGTCCAGTCCTTGTACCTGACCATTTTCAGAGGAATGTTTTTTTGTTATTTAAGACACTTAACACTGACCTATGAATTATTCAAACATAAAAAAGGTTCCTAACTCAAAGGATGAACCAGTGTTGTATGTGTACATAACAGACAACTTAGCAAAGAACCAATTTTGTATCTCAAGCCAAGATAACACCGTTTGACAGGAATAAAATAGTATTTTTGCACCAAGAAGATGATTCCCAAAGAGCTATTAGCTGAAAAAAATTGAGGAAACTGTCGGACAAAAGAAGAATTGTCAAGCCTAATAACTACGTACAGCAGATGAACAGTATCTGAAAGTCATGTCCTTAAGAAACAGGAAAAATCCAGCAAAGACCTGACACAGGACCTGAGAGATACATCTTACTCTTTAGTTGATCCGTCTGCTGTTCACTGAAGCTTCATCAGAAATGGTCTCAGTGGAAGGGTGGCTGTCAAGAAGCCATTCTTAAGGAAGGGAAACAGGGAGAAAAGGCTGAGGTATGTCAAATTACACAAGAACTGGACTAAAAATCAGTGGCAACAGGTCTGATGGAGTGATGAATCCAAATGTGAAATTTACAGTTCAAATCATCATCAACATGTACAGAGCAGGTCAGGAAAGAGGTACAACTGTGAGTGTCTACAGCCATCTGTAAAACACAGTGGAGGTTCTGTCATGGTTTGGAGCTGCACTTCAGCCAGTGGTGTTGGGGACCTTGTCAACATTGATGGAATTATGAACACAGAAAAGTGCCATCAGATTTTGATCCACCATGTAATACCATCTGGAAAGCATCTGATTGGCAACAGTTTCATTTTTCAGCATGACAATGATCCCAAACACACTGCCAATGCAGTAAAGGCATACCTGGGTAGAAAAACACTGAAGCAGTGTGGGATCATCTTGGCAGAGAACAGAACAAAAGGCAGAAACATCCAAAGAAGAGCTTTGAATGTCCTTCAGGAAGACAGGAGAACTATTCCTGAAGACTACTTAAAGAAATGACAAGAAAGCTGCCTAAGAGAGTTCAGGCTGTGTTGAAGAATAAAGGTGTTCATACCAAATATTGACTTTCAAGCTTGTTAGATTTGTATAATCTCTGTTTTTGCCTTATACACTATATTTCCATGTATGTTTGTGCATGTTTTGATCTATCATTGCACCTATTTCCCATTTACCTAGCAAAATATAAAGAAATGAGGGGTGGCTCAAGACTTTCACACAGTACTGTAGATAGTTACTACACTGGTCTGATAACATGCTATTTTAGCAAAAAAAGTAAATCCCAAGCAGGAAACAGAGCCTACAGCCTGCTAGTGGCCATTATGGGTGTGATTTCATTGCTTATTTTTAAATTGATGAATATTCATAATTCATAACGCTTTTATTTAGTTCAGTTCTCTGTTCACAGCAAAGAAGACAGTCCTTGGTTTCACACATAGGCCATACAAATACCTCATAACTGATTCTGCTCTCAATAAAAAATCCTTGTGTAAAAAGTAATGTTAGATCCTGGTTGTCCAGACGCACCTTTGTTTTGATCCTCTGTTGAATTTTCCTTTTTCAGGAGGCCAGAATTTTATCCACAGAAGAACAAATGTTAAGAATACCTGTGTCAGAGCTAGAGGGGCATGGGCACATCAGGGTCAGAGTCAAACCCACTAATTATGCTAACAGCCACTGGAGCCACTGGAGTCCAGCGTCATCCTGGAGAATGGCATCAGACAAGCCTGGTAGTGACAAGAAAAACAATGCATTTTATGGTGGGTTGAGTGACAACTCTGCTTATCTCTTTACAAGCTTAACAGCATTACAGTTGTAATTTTTCATAGGAAATAAGTGTACCCTCAGTGGTCCCAAACTGCTCCTATATCAGCTGGAAAAATATGCATCCAGTCTGGTTTGGGGTCTGGGCAGCAAAGTAAAGGTCTAGTGAATACATCCATTTTACAGTGTCTGCTTTCTGTTTCAGAGTGGATGAGTCTGTCTTCACTGATGAAGATAGGACTGTTGGTAATCATGTGTTTCATTATTGCTATTGTGCTGGTCGTTTACAAAAGCTGCAAGACCAGAGGGTGAGTAAGCTGTAGCTTTGGCTGTCGTCTGAGTGTGCATATGTGTGTGCGCATGCAGTATATCTGATATAACCGCTCAACCCCATGTTGTTTCAGGCTCCTCAAAGGGAAACCAGTACCAAACCCTTCAAAGTACTTCCAGACTCTGAATTCTATCCACGAAGGAAATCTAAAGGTAAAAATAAATGTTCTCACCAAACAATCCATTTACCAAAATATCCAGCCGCAAGCACCTCAGACCGCTTCAGCACACAACTTCACAAACTTTTTTATAGTAAATTATGTGGTATTCATGTGACCTGTAACTTTTTAAGTATGAGACACTTGCTAAACTTTTCCTGTGTTACAGCAGTTTAATAAACCTGAGTATTCATTCAGTAATGACCGGTAACAGCAAAAGTAATTTGCCCTTCGCCACTTTGCAACATACAAGCAGACACTGTACGTATATACTGTACGAGCCGTAGTGTTATTTTCTGACCTGCTTTTCGCTATCAGTAATGTGTTATTTAATGAAAACGATGCAAAGCAGTTTGGTTAAAATGATAAAATGTCATAAAGTTAGCCGCTCACCAAAGGCTGTGATTCACAGCCACAACAAAGGGAGAAAGATGTAAACCACGCTCGGGTTTGGAGACCCACCACACCTGAAATATTTTGTAAAGCTCTTCGAGGCAAACACATTTTCTGATGAGTTCCTCCAGGCTTCGATGCTGGGCAATGCTACCTAAACTGTCACTGCATATGTTCACTCTGGGCTACATCTTACAAACTGCAAGCCTGGTGTCCCGAAAGAGAAGCACCGAGATCTTTTAATGGAAAAACGAGTAATACCATCATGTAAGCCGTCAAGTAAACATACACACAACTGAAGTCCTGCATTCAAAATGTTACACAAACTTCTATTCAGCAAAGTAACTACCTTGATGAGTACCTATAGTAGTGAAATAAATGTGGGTCTGAGCATCTGAAAGCAGAATATTTCATAAAATAATCATTAACGCACATAGAAAATTCTGATCAAAAATATTTCTTGAAGCTCTGAATTTATGCTGTTTGCCAGTGAATATCTAGCTAAGCTGAAAGGGGGTTTCATAATCCTGAAACCTTTCAAAACATTTTAAACAATTGCTCTTAAGCTTAACAAAGAGAGAACAGCATTTTGTTATGCCGTGCTATTTTTTTAGAACAGTTTTTCCCGTCTAGATACATAGCGCTCTCTATATCTCGCACATATGCAAAGATGATGAATTTAAGTACCCAGAATTTTGGATTCCTGTTGGTTTGAAGGTGGTTTGAAGGCTTTTTGTTAAATGGACAGCCTAATTTCCGCATCATCCATGAAAATGTAATGTAAATGTGAAATTTAAACAAAGTGGATTTTTTACCAGATAGGGAGGGAATATGGAAAAGATGTTAATGGCTGCATCAGTGGGAATGATAGATTCTGACTACCCTTTTTCAAGCAAAATATTCTGAAAATGCAAAATTAAAGTGGTTTATCCACTTAAGCTTACTGTTAAAGCCTGTGTTTATTATGCAAACCTCTAATTTCACTTTAGGGTCATGCAAAGTGTGATGCACATGCACATTCTGCTACTGTTATGTCATTCTTTGGGTGCATATTATATTCTGAGTATCTCTTTTTTTCCCCCAGAAATGGCTGAATCCGCTGTCAGTTTCTGAGTCATTCTTCACGGCACAGCCCTGCGACCAAATCTCCCCTGTGGAGGTGTGTGAGGACTGGGATGTAGTCCCCTCCACCTCTCCCTCCTCCAGCTCCACCAGCGCCCTGCTTCACTCCCAGAGCTACCCGTCTGCTGGTTCAGACACCAGGGACATCGTTAACAATTCCGCCGCTTCATCTTTCTTCTCTAATCGGAGCTATTTCACCTCTAGCTGCTCTGGTGACTCAGCTCAAATTGACCCCATCCCAGCCTACTTCACCTATCATGATGATTTCCACAACCTTCACCCCTCCCTCTGCCCTTCCCTCTGCGCAATCTACGAGAGTTTGAAGAGGGAGCCGCAGAGCCCAGACTCTGGCTTTGGAATCGAACATGAAGCTGAGAATAAGGAAGAAAGGGACATTGAAGGAGAGAAATTCCTTTTGAATGACCACAACGCTCCTTTTCTCATCCTTCGTGTCCCTATTCCTTCCCACATGTGCCACTCCTCCTCTCCTCCAACCCCTCCCAACCCTCCTGTTCAACCACAGATGTCCTCTGACAGCCAACAGGAGGACACACCTGTGACAGCTGCTAGTGATGGTAGCTCTTCTTCTTGGCTTGTGCCTGGTGCCATGTGCAGGTCTTCTTCCATGCCTGTGGAGCCCTGTAAAACCGGCTACCTGACACTCAAAGAGCTGCAGGCAACATTCAGCAATAAATCCATCTGAAAAGTTGCGATTAGAGTTTCTTTGCGCTCAATTCAAACTTAATCTGTTTACATCAAAATCAAAGTGTTACTCCCAATCTGCCAAAGAAAAAGAAATTCCGTGATTATCTACATGCTTTATACATGTATTGGTTATTTGTCAGCCATTAGAGCGCAACAGAAAATGCAAAATTTACATATTACCAGAGACATTGAGCACGGAGGATGCACAGCACTCGTAGAATCCTGAACTGACATCTACATAGAGTTTTGGTAATAACAAGTGCCCAAATAAGTGCCTGAATGCGTTTCAACATGGCTGCCGAGTGGCTAGACTTGTTTCCAGAAGCAAAGCATTACTTTATAAAGCTTTATGGCAAGTGTGCAGGTAATCACCTAGTGTAATCTCTAAGAAAGCGAGTGTAATAATCACTCTGTTGTTACATTCCAGCAAACATGTAGCTGCCTAGTGGCCGAATGCTCCGTACCTTAATGGTGAATGTATTTTTATTGGAAAGCTTGCATTCAGCCAGCTGATCTGAGCTTTGTTGCATTAATAAACATTAATGAAAAAAAATCAAGTTTAGGACTGAAAAAAAAAAATAGCTAAAAGATGCTAAAAGCTACATAGAGCAGAGGGGAACTCCAGTGATAATTCTGTGCTAGTAAACCATAACAAGAGAATTTTATATTTAGTCATTTAATTAGCTGTTGCTATGAAAGGTTTGACTAGAGGGGCTTTCCTGTTAGCTTTTACTGTTTACATTCTAATTGGTTAATGTAGGTTTCACTTTCACAGCTCTGGTCTTTTGTTTTTGGAATCATTTTGGAACCGCAACTGAGCAGGAACTTATGACTGGGAGCATAGTTAGAAAAAAAGGCATGTAAATCAGTGTTTGTGATAAACAGCAATCTAACCCTGAATGCAGTGCAAAGCTGCGAGTCAGACAATATAGGGAGGAGGAGAGTCAACCAGCAAGAAGGCTGCTGCGGGGTCATCATTTAGCCTCATACTTAGCATATGTGTATAGTATAGCATCTAATCACTGACTCCCAGCAGCTACTTTAACCTATGTTTTATTTTCAAAAAAAGCAACATAACAAAGTATCAAACTAAAAATTATGTATAAATGCTACTTTTTAAAAAAAAAAAAAACACATAAAAGCTCCTTTAAAGTTTGCTTTTTATTACTTTAAATGAATTCTTACAAAGTCAAATAGTGTGAGTGCTTTAAAGCTACTTCTTTTTTGTTTTGTTTTTTTGTAGTAGTATTTTTTGCTAGACAGAAAATGATTTGTTGCTGCAGGCAGATTTTGAACTTTTGAAGCAGTGAAATGTTATTTTTTTAAAAGAAAACCTTGTAATGAAGTATTGTGTATGCTTTAGAATCATAAAATCATCATGATGCCTTACGGCTGTATAAAAGTGAAAAGTAACCAAGTCTACAACAACCAACTTAAGCATTAAATTGATTTGAGTTAACACTGATCTATTGTCAAGGAGAAGGCAGCTGGTTTGCCTTTGTGTTGTTCTTAGTATATATTGCTTTTGTGGCTCATACAGACTTTGTTCTTCTGTCTGAATGATGATCATTTATAATCATTCAGAACTTGACATCTTACAATAAAACTGAACCTGTTACAATTACTCACTGTCAGTAAAGTTTATTTGTGCTTACAGTACAGTCATTGGACTGCTCATTCTAGATTTATCTACTGTAAATCATTGAGGTCAGTGTTACATGTTGCCTTGCCTCTACACATGCAGTATGTTTCCATTACACTCAGTGGCATCTGTACAGACACCAAACAAAAATTAAAGCTCTAGTAGAAATGGGTCACCCTTTGACTTCCTGTGTCTCTGTGGAATGAGGGCTGAGGGGTGGGCATGAACCGACTTGAGAGAGTGTGGGAGACAGCCTGTGTGTTTGTACGTTCTCTCTCTCTATATATATATATATATGTGTGTGTGTGTGTGTGTGTGCATCTCTGTGTAGTTTTGAGTGTTTACATGTCCTGTCAGGTGGTCTTGATGGCGTATATGTGAGTGAGCGTATGTATTAGAATGTGGTTTGACATTTAACTTTGACACAACAAGCAACATCCGCTCACCTCGCACAGAATTGACAATATTTAGCCATGTCAGTGCTGCTGTGCAAGATGCTGCTTTTCACCAGTTTGTCTACTACAATTTCACACCAGCTTCAAACATATTATATCAAGCCCAAATCATACTGAGCCACTTGATTAAAATACACACAGAGTAGCAATAGTTGTATTTAAAAGAACAATTTGTATATCTATATCTTTAGTGTTACTCAGAACCTATTTGGTGGCATGTTATGCTGACCCATATTAAGGCATTATGCAACTAAAGTATCCATAGTGAAGATGTAGACACACTAAAGCCAAATAATCTCATCCAAATACATTTTTGCATAAATGAGAAGGCATTTCATACACCATAAAAAAGGCAAACTGTCATAATACATGATGATTTATTAGTAGTACTAAAAGACATGCAGAGGATGTTAAAAGCTGCAATCAGTATTTGAATTGATGTAGTTGTAGATGGAGTGCAACAGTGCACATCCATCCATCCTTTGGGAAAATGATGAACAACAATATAAAACGACACTAATGCTTAGTTAAGACAGGACAGCTCATTGTATTGGAAGTGACTGGTGACCCAGTAGTTTTATACCCAATGACTGTGTGTTTACTGACAATTTTTAGGCCCAGTTTATTTTTAGTATGAATGTAAATTCTCATCTGCAGTCAGGTGAAAAAGAAAGTTTTCACAGGCCTCTTTGCAGTCCTGTGAAAAACTAAGCCCTTACAGCTTCCACTGAAATTAAGAGGGTAAGTAACAGCCAGGTGCTGCTAATCAAATGCACTTGTCAGCAAGTGTGAGCACCTCTTCTCTCTAAAAAGAACATGGCAGCACAGCTTGGGTTTGCAAAGTTACATCTGAACAAACCACAAGACTTCTGGAACACTGTTCTTTGGACAAATGAGACCAAAGTGGAGATGTTTGGTCTTCCTCCTTGTCCTATGCAGTTTGTTGGGTTATATCTTTTCCTTACAACAACAAAGTGTCTCCATTATTATTCATTAATTTCCCATGTCATTATTAAAAATCAAAATCTATCCCTATTTGCTGAGTATATCAACAGTGTCCATTTGGAATTCAGCTAAAAAGTTTTGGAGTCTTTATCTGTTTAAATTCACCCTGCTTCATTAAGTAAGTTTCGATTCAGCTGGCCAAGACTGAGAAAGAGCGAGAGAAAAAAGCGAGACTAGTGCAAAAACACAAACCAGAGAGAATGAAAAAAAAAAAAGTCGATTCTGTTGAAAAACCACAGGTCGTGTTTTGGATCAAACCCACAGTGAAATGGGAGGATGTGAGGTCGAGATGACCAAAAGTTTCACTCTCCTCATGTGGAGTAGAAACAGAAAACAGAAATTGCACAGGAGTCATGATCATGACCAAGGCCAAATACTTTCTCAAGAAATCCAACTTGTCTGCTAAACGAACATAACAGTTTTACATTCCTGCTTTTTGAAATGACCTCTTTGTACCATTAAAAAAACGGCAGAATACACTTTGAATAGTAAATAAGCATCTTCTTATAAATCAATAGGGTGTTGTCGATAAGTGAGCTTTCTTACCAACTTTCTTTGTTTTTCCTGAGCTGAACCACAAGAATGCATTGAGGTCTGAAATTTCAACTCTCTGTTGGCTTTCATATTTGAATGCAGTTCCCCATAATTATGTCAGCCTGAAACAATAGGTTTTGCAGTCTTCTTCCTGGTTCCCTAAAAGATTTCAGTCACTATGAAACAAATGCAGATGCTTCCACACAGGTAAGATGCACTGTATTAATCCTGCTCTGTGTTATCTTATCTTAGGCTATTGTACAAGAGATATCACCTTGAGGTACTTCAGGAGCTCCATAGTATTAATTCTTAACACAAATAAATCAGTCACCCATGAGTTACATTGGACACAAAGGTGTTAAAAAAACCCATTGCTTCACTTTTAGCAAAGGTTTGATATTTTTGGTAAGTAATGCTACCATTAGCATCACTGGCCAGTTATCTTAACATAGCATAAAGTCTGGAACTGAGGGACGAACATCTCATGTAAAAAAAAAAAAAAATTGGGAGGATAGACTTATTTTATAGCCATTTTTATTATGCCAGCCATAAAAACAACATAATGCTAGTGTTTTGTGGGTGAAATGATCTTCCTGGCAAGAAAAACAAAAAGACATCAGTATTGTTTAATTTCACTTCAGATGTACAATCATTGCTTTATCTGCAAGTAATTATCGGTAAGTAATTATTTTAAGGTTTAGTTCCATTCGCTCCCATTCACTGGGGACTATCTGGTCAGCACCCTCCAGGCTAATTGCAACCATTTTCCAAAGATTTGGTTCAACAGAAAGTGGAATGGCTCTGGTAGATCAGGTCTAAGGACAGAGATTACAAAATCCACCTACCTGTAGCTGACAAATTTTATATTTTATCATGTTTTTAATATTCTTAATCCTTATAAAGATAAGTAAAATTATATCATATATATTAATCTGTAGCCTGGCCTTGGTTCAGTTTTTCCAGCATATTCTATTCTGATGGTCAGACGGTGCAGAAACCACTATAAGGTTAAATGTTATGCAAGTAATTTTTTTTTTTTCCTGGAAATACATGAAAACATTTCTGCAGGAAAAAATGCATTTTTAGTGAAGTTTATTTAATTTTTTCATCTGCCTTTAGGTTACTTATGCTTTAGGAAATTCCTTCTTTTTTTATTCCTGCCCTACCTTCTCTCTCTGTCTCTCTCGCTCTTTCTCTCTCTTCTTGCAGCTGCGCCTAATGAGAGGCCTGGAATTCAGCAGCGGAAGTTCACACCCTAGAGGATATGAGGAATTTTCCTTAAACATACCAGCTGCTGGTGATGGTATTATCAACATTAAGTTGCACTGCTAAACTTAAACAAGGTGTGTTGTTTGATCCTAGATCCTCATAAGTTATATAAAGTTCATAAGTTTTGTGCTGCAGAAAAACTCAGATCAGGGTCACTGAGCATCTTTCACAGACATCTTTTACTGTCAGATAAATACATGGACACTTACACCGTGAAGGAGGGGTCAGAGAGAAAAGAGGCATCTCTTTTCTTTAGGAAACATTTCGGGTATCATTTACACAGAGATCCAGACAAAGAGAAAGAGAGAGAGAGAGAGAGAGAGAGAGAGAGAGAGGGAGGGAGCTGCTGACTCAGGACTTTCCTCCTCCGTCCCCTGTCTCCTGAGCGGTGTGAAGCGGCAGCAGAGACGTGAACGAGGTGAGTCATTCAGAGAGAAATCAGTTGGCTGAGTGGGTTGCATGGGAGCATTGTGGCGGTGATTTGGGACTTAATGCATGGCAGTTTGCTAGAACGCATGGTGTCTTCACTGAAGTTGGACTTTAACTTGTGTAATGCTGCAGATAAGGTTTATATATGCAATATACAGCCAACATAATAAATGTATGTATTTACAGATACTATGAAATAAAGGACATCAGTATGTAAAGATGCCTTTTATCATATTATTAGAAGAGAATCCCGTTTGATTTACAAGTTTCCAGTTCAAGTAGAGTTTTCCACCTAAAATGTTATGTAATACCCTTGGCCGGAGCATGAGCCATGTCAAAAACCGAGCAGCCATCTGGGTAAATCCCAGAAGAACCCTAACATAAGCAAGGAGCACATTTCCACTGCAAGAAATGAAGAAAAGACCATTAAGGCGCCCTCTCCGCCAAAACAGGCAAACAATCACCACTCAATAATCAGAATGATTTATTATAAATTCAAAAGGAAACACAACTACAAAAGGTGTAAATATATATATATATATATATATATATATATATATATATATATATATATATGACAATTTCATTTTTACACAGACAAAAAACTACGCATTGTTGATTATTTTATAGCTAAATGTGTTTCTGTAGGTGCGAGTCAATGTTCCATCATGGTGTGATAGGATTCTGTGGAAATCCTACCCAGAGACGCACATCATCTGCACTGCGTACGGTAAGATATGTAGACTTCTCCGGTAAAGACTGGTCATTTGTGCCACAGTAAAATGAAAGCGATACCCCTCTCAACGCCTACATACTGGGTTGTGGTCCATAATTAAAGAGAGTCATTTCCTCTCTTTAAGCCCTACTTCTATTTTGACAAACTGGCAAACTGTTGAAACATAACAGATACTGGGTAGTCACAAGACAATTCTTTTTCTCACAAAATATTATTTTGACATATCAGTTGAAATATGATTAACAGCTCATGTGCCTTACCATACAGTCGTGTCACTGTAGCAACAGCACATAGAGATATTTAGTGCGGTTATTGTAATTATAACAATAAATTCATGTAATATATTATCTCTTACTAGGTTGCACAGATGACATCTTCACAAGTGATCATTCACCTGTTTTCGCCACGTATCAAGTGGGAGTGACATCCCAGCCCAGCTCCAAAACAGGTGCTGTCATTGTTGTTGTTGCTCTTTGGACACAAGCACATGGAATTTGACTGAATGTCTTCATGAAATGAACAGTATAATATTTTCATTTCAAACAGATTCAAATTCTAGCACGGAGAGGGCCTGGATTATTCTTGAAGGTATCGAGGTGATTGTGAAGACAGCGAGCAAGGCAAAGTTCTTCGTTGAATTTCATTCCTCATGCCTTGAAGGTATGGTGTCATATTAGTAAGAGTGTTTTTTGTGAAGCATTATGAAGCAGTCCTTTATCTTTAGTATTTCTCTTTGCAGAGACACGACGTTCAAGTGAGAATGACTCACAGAGCTGTGACGTTCCCGGGTTTCTCAAACTCGCCTGGTCCTTCAAACAACTACCAAAGGTCAGACGCTCAGCCTATTGGGAAATGGCTAAAAATATAACTTATCTAATTCATTTTGTTAACTCGTGCCTCTGTATGTGTGCTATTATAGCTCCTTCCAGTTATGTCTGAGATGGATTATCTTCAGGACCAACACCTGCTGTTGTCTGTAAAGTCATGTGATGGGTTTGAATCATATGGTTGGTCACTGAATAAATTTATTCATTGCCCCCCTTAAAATATCCCTTCATCATGATAGCATTGCTAATCAGTGCCTTCAAAGATCCAACTACCTCAAAACACTATGCAATAGTGTTGTTTATTAAATTTACTGTATTTTCATCAATGCTAATAGTTCCATTATTTTTTTAAGGCTGTTAGATTTCGGCTCTACCTTTACCCAGTACTGTAATGTGCAGTTTTACTTGTCTGCATCAAATCTTATACATAAAAAAAGGTTTTTACTTCATGTAATGATCATTTTTATAAAAATATCTTTGTCACAGGTGAATGCTGTGTTGCTCTGCGTTCCGTCACTGGTGCGTCTGACCAATTTGAGACATTTCTGAGTCACCGAGGTGAAGAAATGGGCTCCATACGAGGACGTGTCAGAGTCCATGTACCCAAGGACAAGCGAGGAACGCGGGAGAAGATCTATGGTGGGTCAGCTGAAACTAGTCTTCTTATAATCTCTGCCTTGCTTGCACTATCACTTCCCACTAAACTTTCATCTCCATCATCTGTCACTGCATTCTTTGTCTCTCTTGTGAGTTTCACATTGCTTCCTCTATTTGGTTCCTCAATGATCCCTGGCTTGGCTTTACACTTGCTACTACACTATCGGCTGCTTCCTCTTTTGGCTCCTGATTGACTGACCCTGACCAGATGCATCCTGAGACAGGACAGATGGGTATTATACCATAAGGTCAGGCACAACACACACAAACACCACTGTGCTGTGTGATTGCAAACTGGCAACAGCCTTTGGCCTAATTGCCCCACACAGTCTTAGGAAAAGGTTTTGTACATTGCAAAATGAGATTTTCATTTCCTGTGATTTGATTTTTTCAGAGTGCTTCTGTTTTGAGAAAGATCATAAGGGTTCTGGTAGGGGACACATGTCTCCTGCAGTGACACGGATTCCAGTAACCAGGTGAGGAGAGCTTCACTTCTCAAGAAAAAGGGCTCAGTGAAAAATACCCCCAGTTCTCAGTAATATCAAATCCTACTTTTTCTACATTGTACAAATTATTTGTGGATGTGAACATATTTTGTCTATATTTTTATATAATCAAGCTTACATTTCGATTCACTTTCCACTGCATGCTCTTATTTTAGACAGTTTTACAAGAAATTCTCAGAAATCTGTTTCTCATCTCACTTGCCTTAAGCAGGAGATAGATGATGACATATATATATAATTAATTTAATCTGAACATCTGAAAACTTACGTGTTTCCCAATCTCTGACATCTGATGGTAGAAATTTCCCAAGACTAGGATACATATTTGGCACTCTACAGTGCAAGATCATTGAGAAACTATGCTGGTTAGTTAAATACAGGCAGATGGGCTTTTCTTGTAGAAGGTATTGTGATATGAAAGCCATATATCTATAGTTGCCTCTGTCAGGAACTATGAGAAGCTGCTGTGCAGAGCTTTGGCTCGGATTACACTTGCTTTCAGACATGGATGCCAGCTGACACCATGGCCAAATTGTTAATCTTTGCATGAAGTCTGCTTGGAGTAATTATGTAGAGTTTGTGGCATGTACAGGGACTTATTTCCACATACATGTCCCTATATGGTCACTACAAACGCTGGTGTTTTAGTTACTACACCCATGTACACATGAGGATCCATCTGAATCCGAGTGAGGTAAAAAATTGAACATATGACTTAGTGCAGACATCCTTGTGCCAATGCTACACTCTACCAAATGTGCATGTGTCCTTAATGCATACTCCAGGTGGAAAATATAAAACCACTGCTTGAATGTAGTGTCTGCAGCTGTCTGCATACATATACAGTATGTAAGTGAGTATAATCCTGGCCTAAACACAGAGCCAATATTTTTGCAGATGTGGAAACTTTAACACTGGTGTAAGCCATCAAAGTCATTGATGTGCACTTACAAAAGGTACAGCAAAACAAACAAAGAAACGAAAGAAAAACAGATAAATGTAAAAAAAAGTAGTGGGTAGTTACTACACTAATTAATATGAATTAAAAATATAAGTGTTCTATTCTTTTTCAGTTTGGTTAAATTTGTTTACACATCAAGCATGAAAAGGAACTGTTGCATTTGTTTATTGCACCAGTACCTCTTCTTCGCCTTGAGGCGACTTTTGTTGTGATTTGGCGCTATATAAATAAAATTGAATTGAATTGAACTTTGATGGTTGCATGGCATCCTGATATGAATGAGTCAGTTGCTTTCACAAAATATGTTATAATACCTTATCTGAACTTCTTAAATCTTGCTCCTGCCAAACTTTACTGATGTTATAACAATAAAAGCAAAACTTATTTATTTTATTATTATCATTTTAACTCAAAGGAGCTAACTCACTCTAGGAGCTAACTGAAATTAAACTGAAACAAAACAGGAAGGAAAACTAATGAAAAGGGTAAAACTGCTGGTTACTCTAAAAAATAATTGCAAAGCAAGCAAGTGAATGAGAATTGAGGACGACAGTAACTTTTGTAGGTGGTTGAGTTAGCTTAATTCGGGGCTTTTTTAATTCATTGCAGGTCCTCAGCAGTCCCCGTCAAACTAAATCCAAGCAGCTACACGAACCCTGCCTACTACATCTTTGAAGGCGTGTCAGTGCCACGTAGGGTGGAGGATGCTCTTCCCCATCGAAGGGACCCTCAGGTGATCTGGTCCGGTAATGAGGCTTTGCAGCTCCCAAAAGTCTCAGGGAGGCATGGTTTTGACAGGAGACCCGGCCGCAGATCAGACTTTACAGAGATTGAAATTCCAGCCATGCTGTCTCAGTACTCTACAACCAATGACCTTCATGCATACCAAACCAACTCTTCTTATCAACTCTTTCCAGCCCAAAACCCGTCTCCTATACCTCCACCGTCACATAAAGTCATTTCACTTTGCCAAGAACAGACTTCACAACCCACAGGCAAATATCAAGGTAAAAATATTGTTCAGGACTCCATACAGCCTGAAGGCAATGTAAGGAACTTGTATATGAATCACTCAGCAATCATCAGGGAAAAGACCAGAAGGGATCAACATCAGCTTCTTCCAGAAAGGACCAACCCTATCCAAGCAGTCAAGGAACCATCAGCTCTCCCCTACACTCGCACTCACTGTCATGCCTCTGCTTCCTGGTTAGTGGGTCATCAACCCCCTGGGCCTACAGGAGACAACTCTCTCACTGCTTTGCAAATTGCCAAGTCCCTCAGCGAAGTTGACTTTTTCCCCATAGAGCAGAGAGGCCCATCCATTCCCAACCAGAGGACAAATTATAGGAATGGCCCTTCCATGCATGTAGATAGAGGCTACAGCTGGGAGAAAGAGGTAGGTATGATCTTGCTTTCAAAGACAAATGTTAAAAGATGTAAGTCCTGATCTTTGTAAAATAAATAAATAAATTGATGTACTTTATCTCGCTGCAGGTGTCAACCCTCCAAGGTGCACCAGAGACTGTGCAGGAACTTCTTAGTACTCTGGGTCTTCAAAAATACACCCTGGGACTTAGCCTCAAAGGCTGGGATGATCTGGATTATTTCAGGTAACATTAATTTCAATATTTATGTAGGCTCATCACTAGTGTCTGAGCAACACCTCATCAGACACCCCACAGCTCAGTGTGACAGACTGTCTTGCTAATACTAACACCAGTCTATCAGTCCAGAAGGATATATGTCTTTCCCCTGGAGTGACTCCTGGTTGCTCCACTCTGTGTGTGGAGGGAGGGGCACACAGGCATGTTTGTCTGGCTATCTTTGAGGATATTTATTGACATTAGTGCATTCCCAAGCCTCCTTCCTTTAATTTTAACCATCACAAAAAAGTGGCAACCCTTACTATAAACATAACCTAAATGTAATTCTAATTGTAACCACGAAGCTTGATTTTAACCATCAAACAGGCATTTGAAACGGTGAGGAAAAATGTAAGAGCAAACCAAAAGCTTACAACTTTACAAAATGTAATCAGAGTTGAGATGCTCACAAAAAGCTGGACAAGTACACTCTATTTTCTGTTTTTGCTTTTATCTATTTATTTTTTTGTCTTTGGATTTCTGTGACAAATGACTTTAATCACTCAAACATATACGTTTGAGAAAGCCACACACAAATTCACAATCTGCCCCATTTTGAAAAGGGGCAACCACACACAAACATCCAGTCAGTTTATCCTCATAGCTGTCCAGTTTCCAGAACAGTACTTTTATTGCTTGATTGCCTGCATGTGATGCATTTAGGGGAAATCTGTAAATTATAGGTATTCAGAACAAAACAGAAAAAAACTGGGTTCCTCTTTTTCCAAGCAGGCTTTAATAAATGATTATATATATAGGAAGAAGTAGAAAAAAGTTCATGTGAGTGAAAGGTCATATGTTTCAGTCATTTCAACACAGTTTGACTTTTCTGGGACCGAATAATGAGCAATGGGCGTCTTTGCAGAGACATTGTGGTTGCTGCTTGGAAACGTATAGGCCACTTTAATGTAAACTCATATGTCACATGAATACTGTTACCACTGAATTGCGGTGTTATTTTTTTTCCATTACTTTTGGTCTTGCTCGTCTTTTTTCTTCATAATGGAACTTGGTTTCTGTGGAATCTGCACATCTGAAATGTGTAAGAAAACACAGAGTGCATGATAGAAGCAACAAGAAATAGTATGACATTCTTATTTAATTCTTAATGCACATGTGTTTGTGGAGTAGTGTTTTTATAAATAGTTTTCATAGCTTTCATAGTTTTCATAAATAGTGTTTTTATGTGCAATAAGGTTTTATTTATTATATTGAATTGACTGTGTTCTACCTCTCTTTTTATAAATTATTTTTTGTAATTATATTTATACTTTTTCTTTTGACACCGCAGGGACTGCACTTAATTTCGTTGTACCTGTTACAATGACAATAAAGAGATTGTGATTCTGATTCTGATTCTAGAGACACCTCACAAGACCGTTGCAGCATGCCTATTGTATTGCTGTCAAGTTAGCAACTACAACCTCATTGGCGGTTGCTAGTGCTACAATAAATTGCAGAGTTCACAGACACATAAAAACAGAGTCATCTTCAAATTCCTTGTCTGTGTCGCAGTCATTGCTTTCACTTTCAGTTGCATTGTAGGAATAGTATCCCAAAAGCGGATTTTGCACTAAATAAAACTTTTGTAAAAATACTTTTTTGATATGATTAGATATGACTCAACAGCTTTGCAGTAACTTTAGATAGAATGCAAGCTTGCAGTGGGTGCACATTAGAAGCAGATCTTTTCATGGTGGGTTAAAAAGAAGGAAAAACTGTGAACTGATATGACCGTGTGTGACTGATGCTGGAATATTGAATCTATCTTTAACTCTACAGTGGCATCACTGAGGAGGATCTATGTGCTGCAGGAGTAATGAATGCTTCACACCGACGCAGGATTCTTGAGAACCTGCCCAGGAACTGGACCTGAAATAGAGAAACGGGCAACATTGATGTTGCAAGATATTGTTATTCTCTCAGTTAAACCTGGAAAAACTGTTAGAAGTAAAAGTAAGACAGGCTGATGGGATTATCAGTTATGTCAGCTGGACATTACCACAGCCCTGTCATTTACTACATCAGTACTGTAACAATAGTTTGTCTGTGTCAACACAGCAGAGAGAACACAGAAAGTACGCATTGCAAAATATGCTTGATTCATCTATCCATGTTGACAGATAAAGAAAGAGGGTGATGTTATGAATGGAAATCTTTGATAGGCTTCTCTCATTACTGACACTTATACAAATATTGATTATGGTATTAAAGTCTCATTGATTTTGATGTCAGTGAATTTTAAATGACTAAAAAATTATAGTGTTTCAATTGCCAGTGTTCACTCAAGGCTATTGTTTTACTATCCACCTTCATCCCTTCTGCTGTGTGTTTCCATTACACTGCTATTAATGAGCCTGGGCCTGAGCTTTTAAAAGCACCTCTTTTAAATCTATGGAGCATAAAATCTATCTGTATCTACTGGAAGTTCATCTGGAAAGCTGATATAGAATGGCCTGCCGTATGTCATTTTGTTTACTGTCTTATACTGTTATTATCCTGCCACTTAATCAGTACATATGTCCACTGCTCATGGTTCATGTTCATGCAGTGTTTATAAAGTGCATAAAGCAACTCTTGACTATCACCAGGCAATAACGTGTCATTTCATGTCGTCAGACAGTCGCTTCCATTGCAGTCCACTGCACAGATTACGCTATGTATTATCTTACATGAATGGTTTCTGATGTAGCATACTTAATGGTCCAGTACTGCAGTGCACATGGGTGATTGCAGTTAAAACTTCTACAAATACAGAATTTGTAAAACCAGATATACAACAAAATTTGCTTTACAATGACCTTATATTAATCTGTGCAGTAAATTAGCTAATCTTCAGTGATGTCTTGATACAGGACTTTGATGCAATCTAAGTCAAACAGACGATTCTGTTTTATATCTTGAGGGACATCGTGGGAACTTCCAGCTAGGATTATCCAAGGATTGTAGGCTTTGCTTTTATTGAGTAAGGTGAAGTACTGAGGTTCTTTTTGAAAAGTGGGGAAAAAAACATTTCCTTAGTCTAGATGAATGAACAGACTGTCAAAGAAACCTTGTATTTATATAGTTACAGTACTGTGTAAAAGTCTCAAACCACCCCTCATTTCTTTATATTTTGTTTTCAAGGAGCCAGACTTTCTTTTAATTTTTAAAGCAGTCTTGAGCAATAGTTCTCCAGGCTTTCTGAAGGTCTTTCAAAGCTTTTCTTTGGACATTGGCTGCTTTATTAACTAATTTTTAGTCTAGTCCTTGTACCTGACCATTTCCAGAGGAATTTTTTTGTTTTGTTTTTTGTTTGTTAAGCCACTTAATACTCACCTATGAGTCATTCAAGTATAAAAAAGGGACCTAACTCAAGGAATGAACCAGTGTTGTGTCTGTACATAATGGACAAAGAACCAATTTTAAATTGTTACTAGCAGCCTGCCTCAAAAGCATCATTTGTTCCCATTTCAGAAAACAAAGTTTGATTCCCAAGGTGATTCCCATAGAGCTATTAGCCAAAAACTTGGCATATCTCAACATGGTATGCAGTGTATCCTTGAGGAAACTGGCCAAGTGGAGGACAAAAAAAGAAGTGCCAGGCCTCAGGAACTATCTACAGCAAAGACCTGATACAGGACCTGAGAGATGCATCTGGCCCTTCAGTTAATCCATCTACTGTTCACTGAAGCCTAAACAAAAATAGTATCAGTGGAAGGGTGTCTGTAAGGAAGCCATTCTTAAGAAAGGGAAAACGAGAGAAAAGGCTGAGGTATGCCAAATTACACAAGAACTGGACTGAAAATCAGTAGCAACAGGTCTTATGAAGTGATGAATCCAAATTTGAAAATTTTGTTTCAAATCATAATCAGTATGTACAGAGGAGGTCAGGAGAAAGGAACAACATATATGAATGCAGAAAAGTACCATCAGATTTTGATCCACCATGCAATACCATTTGGCAAGCGTCTGATTGGCAGCAGCTTCATTTTTTACTGTGACAATGATCCCAAACACACTGGATAGAAAATAAGACATACCTAGATAAAAAATAGACAATGGAACACTATTAGTCATTGATTGGCCTCCAAATCTGTCATTTTGACAGAGAACGGAACAAAAGGCAGTCAACGTCTAATTTGAAATGTCCTTCAAGAAGTCTGAAGAAATGTTCCTGAAGACTGCTTAAAGAAATTACAAGAAAGCATGCCTAAGAGAGTTCAGGCTGTGTTGAAGAATAAAGGTAGCCATACCAAATATTGACTTTCAAGCTCGTTAGAAGTGTACAGACTCTGTTTTTGCCTTATATACTGTATTTACATGATTTGCACATGTTTAAATAAATTGTAAATCTATTTCCCAAGTTCCTAGCAAAATATAAAAAAATGAAGGTCGGCCCAAGACTTTTGCACAGCACTCTACATCAGATAGATTTTGTACAGACAGGATGCCTCAAATTATATCCAAAACATGTGAGAGTTGTTTTTGCCAGCTCACTTATAATGATACATTATACTATAATGATACATTACAGCAGAAAGAGATGAGATAACTGTGAAGCTGACTCAAAAACAACAAATAATTCCCTCAGTGTGTGAATGTTTTTTCTTGCTTTTACAGTAGCATTCAGGTAGTTACTCATTAAAGCACAGTCAAACACGTGTACTAACAGCAGTTATGTGTCAGTGACCACTAAGTCAGTGACTTACTGATTGCATTGATGCCATCACCATAGGAGTGCTTGGTAGTTTGAAGTATGAAACAGCTGGCTTTAGAAGTAATAAAAGTTTTATCTGAAAGTCACATGCTTAACTGTATATGGGTTTAAGCTGACATACAAAACACTGCCACTCAGCATTTAGCAGCATGATTTAGTAAAGAGAAGGAAAAAGAAAAACAAACCCACATTACATTTATTAGATATAAATCTAAACTACTCTCATGATTGTGCAGTTGAATATTAGTAGAATTAGCCTAGTTTATCACGAAGGAGTGTGTGTTTGCTGTCTGTCAGCCTCATGAAGAGATAACAAGACTCTAGGGAGTAACTACACCCAGCCAAGAAATAGCTTAACATAAACCACTAGTGTTAAAATGTCACATAGCGTGTTGCTTTAATACTGTATGGAATTAGCAAACAAGGTTTAACATGTTCATTGCAAAAAAAAAAGACCATGTGTTTTTCAAGAATTTGCTTGCAGTCTGATGTGTTAACATATAGTTCATCATGGTTATCCATACACACTTTACTGTTTAATGAAGAGCACTCTTTATCAGTGGCCTACTCACATTCCAGACATTTAAATCACCCAAACCCATTCTGTACACAGCAACTCACACTGCTACCTACAAGATGAACTTCCCACATGGTGACACACATTTACCAGGAAGCTGACCCGTGCACACACACACACACACACACAAACAAACATGGTTACTGTCTTTGAATGAGGTGAAGAGGAATTATGTGAGGGATGTGTTTTCATGTAAATTAATTCTAATTTCTCATTTCCCCTAAAAGGACTTTAACTGTTGTCATTGGTTTAAAAATAATCCTGCTTGATGCTCTTTTGTGAAAGTATAACTGACTGCTGTTTAAGATCAGACAACTAAACTTTACAAGGAGATTGGCTCTTTCCGTGTGACCTGAGTCAAGGACCATGTTCTATCTGTACTATCTGGGAGTAGACCATAAAAGGGCAATTCAAACAAAATATGTTTGTTATTATCTTTGTTATTGCAGTTGATCATGTGATCTTGAGTGATCTTCATTGTGTGGATCATCCAAACTTTAGTTTAGGAACTTTGCCTCATTTCATCTTAGTTTATTGTCTTGTCTCCAACAACAGTATTGCACAACTTACCTGCTTTTATTTCTTTATGATCAGGCTATAATTACACACCTCTTTTTTGGCACACATGGAGAGGAGAGGAATCACTTAATCCATAACGACTGAAGGAAGATATACTGGCTAATCTACAGCTGGGCTGTCCAAATATTAACCCCTACAACATTCCAGTATTGACTGCTATAAAGTTTTGACATGGGAACGACTCTCATCTCAAAGACATACAGTACCAACAGTGGAAGAATTGCTGAGCTGTTTTACTAAAGAAAAAGTGGCAGTATAACAGTGGAGAAATACTCCATTACAAAGTGAAGTCCTGCAAGATTCAGTTTTCAAAATTAGCAGTAAAATGTACAAACATATAAAATGTAAAGGACCACAGTGTTAAAGGGCAAGGCTATTCTGTGTTGTAAAGGGTTAATATCTAAGCAATAGCCTACTTTAATGTATCTCTAAACAGAGCTGAGTCTAGGTGCTTTTGAGTATAATCAGTGCAATGAGATAAATAAATACTCTGGAAAATAGTGGCACAAATTTAAGATACTGAAATAAGTACATACAACCTACGATAATGTGCAAAGGTTTGGGCCACCCTTCATTTCTTTGGGAAACTTGGGAAATTGGTGCAGCGATTTATTGAAACGTGCAAATATTCATGGAAATACAATACATAAGACAAAATCGGAGTTTGTACAATTCAAACGAGCTTGAAAGTCAATATTTGGTATGACCGCCTTTATTATTCAACACAGCCTAAACTAGCTTAGGCAGCTTTCTTGTCATTTCTTTAAGTAGTCTTCAGGAATAGTTCTCCAGGCTTCTTGATGCACATTCAAAACTCTTCTTTGGATGTTGGCTGCCTTTTGTTTCATTCTGTCAAGATGATTCCACAGTGCTTCAATAATGTTGATGTACAGACTCAATTAAGGCCAGTCCATCACTGATGGTGCTCCATTGTGTATTTATTGATCCAGGCATGCTTTTACTGCATTGGCAGTGTGTTTGAGATAATTTTAATGGTGAGAAATGAAGCCATTGCCAATGAGAAACTTTCCAGCGGGTATTGTATGGTGAAAGAAAATTTTTAAATTTGGATTCATCCCTCCATAACACCTATTGTCACTGATTTTCAGTCCAGTTCTTGTGTAATTTGGCATATCTCTGCTTTTTCTCCCTGTTTCCCTTCCTTAAGAATGGCTTCTTGACAGCCACCCTTCCACTGAGACCATTTCTGATGAGGCTTCAGCGACTGAAGGGCCTGTGTCAGGTCTTTGCTGTATTTTTTTCTTAAGGACATCACTTTCAGATACTGTCCATCTGCTGTCCTCCACATGGCCAGTTTCCTCAAATTTTTAAATACAGACTACACACCATGTTGAGATATGCCAGGTTTTTGGCTGATAGCTCTTTGGGAATCACTTTGTTGGTGCAAAAATACTATCTTTGGAATTTTTTGTCGATTCAGCTAAAGAAATGGGAACAAATGAAATAGTCTGCTAGTAACAAAGTGCCTAAAGATACAATTTAAAATCGGTCCTTTGCTAAGCTGTGTGTGTAGACATAAAACGCATTTCCTGTGTAAGTAGCTTAACAAATAAATCATCATTCTTCTGAAAACGGTCAGGTACAAGGACTGGACTGAAAATGAGTGAAAAAGCAGCCAATGTCTAGAGAAAAACTTTGAAAGACTTTCAAAAAGCCTGGAGAACTACTGCTCAAGACAAAAACTCTGTCTACTTGGAAGCAAACATTTTTTTTTAAAATGAGGCGTGGTTCAAGACTTTTGCACAGCACTGTATTTGTTCATAAGTAGGAGAGACTGCAAAGTAGCTTGCATGCACGGGCATGTTTTCCGTAGTGCAGTTTTCCAGGTATGACTTGCTTGTACGGGGAACTGAACTTTCGTAGCAGTTCCACGTGTTTCTTTAATTTGATAGAGGCAATAACAGGAATTTGGGGCGGCAGCTTGCCCACTCAGCACTTCCCATTTCAACCATACTCTGCTATCTGTCCGGCATTCTGCGCGGACTGTGTTGGGAGTTAAAAATGACTTTCGAGAAACGTATTCTTCGCTGCGCATTAATGTGCGTGGGTTGGACTGCAGAGGCAGTACACAGGATGACGGAATGAGAGAAACAGCAGTTTTTCATACATCTGGATCTTGGCTGAAAAGTGAAACTCGTAAAATTTAGCGAACCAACTCTCCGTAGCACCACAGTGCACCACCGGGATCGCGATCAGCCGTCA
>VUQS01027856.1:24313-36869 GCA_015108495.1 Heterochromis multidens | reverse complement strand
AGCCGTCAACAACAACGCTGTGAGGATCCTGTTGGGGGGTGAGTATCAGTAAAGTTACCGTATCGCGCTTCTAGAGAATGGTGCTGAGCGGGATGTGCAGCTCTTCGGGTTGAGGACTTTTGGAAAATCAAATATATAAGACAAATTATTATTCAGGTTACGAATATTTAAATGATCAACCAACAGCGACTGAAGCAATCAATGTAAGTTCTGTTTAGGTACAGGTTATTAAAGCTTTCTTAGATCTAACTTCATCTAACTTCTTTTCCGATAGATTTCAGAGTGAAACATGGTCCACTTTTGACTCCAGTTCATCGGTTATATGGTTACCACTCTTATCACTTATAACCTTAAACCGTACCTACATAAACCAATAATAACAATATAGTTTTATAGTATAAAAGATTTATTGTTTCCAAACACTTTGAAACGAGCCTTTATGCACACCATTATGTGTCAAGAGTACGTTTACTTTTAAAACTATGATACTGCACTGTGCACAGTGACCATTTAAGTAAATTAAGCATAAGCAATAAAACAAGAGAGTGTTTGGTGCTGGGGATTGAACCACCAACCCTACAATTAGTGGACAAACCGCTGTACCACCTAAGCACTAGCCCCACCAATCCCTTGTTCTATAATTAAACACAGTTTCATAGAGGGCGAAGTCTTTAAAGTTAAAGTGCAGATAGTGATATATTTATATGTGCTGCTGTGATATTTTTAACCTTAAAAAATGTTCCCTACTATGAATTTTTCAACCTGCTTCTAGCATTAATATGATGAAAAGTTAGTTGAAGGTATTGGAAAGTTTGGAAAGGTCATTTATGATCGCAGAACATAATTTTTTTTTTTTTTTTAATATTATAGGCTTTGATTTTATTGCAGTTTTCCCACTTCTAATCACTACATAGTGATGTTTTGCAGTGAATCATGTACGTAGAACAACAAGATTTACTACTTCAGAAGCCTTGAGGCTAACCCTTGTGCTTTTTGACTAAACAATTTAAAAAACCATAATTAATTACATTAGAAAATGTTAGAATATCTGTCATAGATAAAGGAAACAGCATGGATAAGAAAAACTCAGATAGAGCCAATAAAAAGGTTTCTGTATAAAACACAATGGTGCCATAAATTAGCCCACTCTGTCATTTTAGTTGCTAAAATAGCTTGGTCACTTGAGGGCTAAATATTCAGCTAACAACTGAAAGAAAGATTAAGTTTATAGTTATAAGATATAAAAATCTTCATATCTCAGTGTTTCTTTTTCCTTTGCAGGTTTTGTCATCTGCTAGCTTAAACAGCTGTTCTCACAAGTTATACAGAGTTATGGAGATGGTCACCAGCAACCCAGGAGGACACAACCAGTCACTGCTGACCTCAGTCTTCAACTCTAGCTGTCACTTCGATGAAGAGTTCAAATACATCCTGCTGCCTGTGTCCTACAGTCTGGTGTTTGTGTTTGGCTTTGTTCTCAATGCGGCAGCTTTATGGTTGTTCCTGAAGATGCGTCCTTGGAACACCAGTACAGTGTACATGTTCCACCTTGCCCTGTCGGACTTCCTCTATGTACTTTCCTTGCCCACCCTCATATACTACTATGCCAACCGCAGTCACTGGCCCTTTGGTGTGGTTGCCTGCAAACTTGCGCGCTTCCTCTTCTATGCCAACCTCTACTGCAGCATTCTTTTCCTCACCTGCATCAGCGTGCATCGCTATCTCGGCATCTGCCACCCTATTAAGATGATGACCCTGGTGAAACCTCGCCATGCACACCTGGTATGTGCCATGATGTGGGGTGTGGTGACTGTGTGTTTGGTGCCCAATCTTATCTTCGTCACCACCTCCAGGAGGGGCAACGATACCCTGTGCCATGACACAACGAGCCAGGAGGCCTTTGAGGAGTATGTGGACTACAGCTCTGTTGTGATGGTGCTGCTGTTTGGCGTCCCGTTCATTGTCATTATGGTGTGTTACTGCCTGATGGCTCGGGCCCTGTGCCGGCCCAGACACGGAATATCTGCCAGCCAGCAGAGCGCTGCCTCACGTCAGAAATCCATCAAGCTCATCATCGTGGTGCTGGTGGTGTTTGCTGTGAGCTTCGTCCCATTTCACATCACGCGGACCATCTACTACACATCCCGTGTGCTGAATCTTAACTGTGAATTCCTCAACCTAGTAAACTTTACATACAAGATCACCAGGCCGCTGGCGAGCATCAACAGTTGCATTGATCCCATTTTGTATTTCCTGGCTGGAGATCACTACCGCTCCAAAATGATGACTGTTCTGATGAGAAAAAGACAGACAACGAGCAGCCAAATATCTGAGCAGGCACCAGCACAGCGGAATAATAACGACAGTATCGGCCTGGATTATACAAACTCAGCTCTTAAAGCCAGTGAGGATATTGAGAGGTAGTGCAAAATGTGAAGTACTGTTAAATATTTCTGCTCTTGGCTAAACTAACATTTCCAAAGAGAGACTCGAAGAGAAGAGGAACCATTTTACCGTGACATTAACTTGCAGTATAAGCTTTCTGTCTTTCTAGATTTCTGCAGAAAAAAAATGCTTTGAGTTCCTCTAATTTTCTTCAGAATGCTGTTTGTGAGATAAAGTTCAAGTATTTTTTTAATGAGTCTGTATCTAACACAAAGGAATTATTATTCATAACTCAACATGTAAATAAACACTGTTTACACTCCTGTACAGTTATTTATGAGAAAATTGTGCCTAGGCAGAAGAAAGTGAGACACTTGAGTTAAAGCCTTTAATACAGGTGCCTTAAAGTAAAATGATGAGATGAGTCAGTCAATGAACTGTCATCTTTGGTGTAGATAATAGGGTTTGATTGAACACTTGCTGATGAAAATGCAACAGAAAGTCTCGCTGTTTTCTCAAAAATAAGAAAGTTGTGATGCAATCCTTCCTGTTTTATCAACAGTATTTGTGTGTTACCCAGAAACTGCAGCTGCAAGTAGTGTAGTCCCGGATCCCAGCTGCTTTTGTCCTTCAACTTTCACAGCTGTCTTTTTCTTTACTATGGAGGAAAACAGAGAGACGACTGTAGACTGTCTCTCTGCTTTCAAAACCACCCACACCTCCGCAGTGGGAGAAGGGATTTTCCTTTTTTCCCTTTACCTTTGGGATTGATAAATGGAATTTAAAGATCAGTTAGCTGCGTTTAACTCTGATAGTTTTGCAGGAGTTGAAATCAGCATAGGAAAGTTTTACTTAATCATACAGAGCTCTTTGGTTTTTTTTGTTATTGCTGATATATTAAAGTGTGCAAGTGCAGAATGGTTCATACAGTACTGTCCCACATGGTGCTCTCACAAATTAAAATATGAGCACCACCTTCTAAGTTTTGTGGCTACATGATGACATGTTGCCACAAGAGACAGAGGTGTCATTATCAGTGCCACAACCTGATTATGTGGTGAATCATTGGTCAGTGGAAGATTTTTAGATCTAATCCACATGAGCTCTTGTTTAGTCAAATTGAAAGTAACACTTTACAAGACCTGAAGAAAGAGTTAACACAGGTTATGTCTGGGAAGTGAAAGCAGAAAATGTGACTCAAACAATAACAAAACAAGTTTTTCACTGTAATCTACTATCACGTGTGCAGAGAGAAGCCTAGGAAAACTTTTAGATATGAGGGACAAACAAAAACAAAAACTCCTGATTATGGGGTGAAACAAGTTTTGTGCACACCAGATGCCCATAGCAGACTCCTGAACTCCTGAAGAGTAAACCCTTAAACCAATTTTTTCATGAATTCTTTGTACTGAAATAAAGTCACATTAAATCTAAAAACTACCGAATGTAGGTCTACAAACTGTCTAACTAAATCTGCAGGCACAGGGAAAACATACAGAAGACAGTGCTACCACTGTACAACCCATTAAACATAAGGGAAAAACAGTAGCCTGTCATATTAGCTGCATGTGAACGATGTAAAAATTTTGTACAATGTTTTGGAGGTTTTAACAAAGATTATCTAAGGGATTTATAACTGCATGGGGTTTCCATATTTATCCATATCAAAAGAGTTATAGGTGACCAGCAGGCACCTTGTAATTACCATAAACTTCTGTATATACACATTCTAAATGACAAATATCTTTATCTTATTCATCATATTGAACCAGCACTCAACATGTAATAATCATTTAATTCTCATCTAATAAAGGTTTCAAACTCCTTTGTAGGACGATGTGTCAGCTTTGTGCACACTTCAATAGTTTACCTTGCATTGAACGACCGATTTCATTCATTTACTCCCTTGAAGTAAGCTTACTGGCGCCTCCCCGTGGTCTGATTTAGCCAGGAGGCTGCATTTAGTGTTTTCAATGAATAAAGCTGATAAAAAATGCATTAAAATTAGAAAATAGTGTTTAGTTTTTGAAAGAAAGATTTCTGTGCCACGATCATTCTCTTGACTTTGGCGCTGTCTTTAAGACAAAAAAGAGAACACGGTAAGATGGACAAGACATCCCCACTGTACCACTTCTGAAAAACACTGTTCTTCGGTGATTGTAAAATATTTCACACATCTGCGTAAAACTAAAACCCCACCCTCAAAGACCAACCTGAAAGGTGTCATCCACTCCAGAGGAAGAAAACATCCATTTTACATCAATACTTGCAGTAAATATGTTACAGTTAAGCAAGTCATAATATTAACGTCCGGGTTCTATGTTTCTTTTTTAATCCAGGTAGGCTGTGTGTGCAGTTTTCCACTTGTGGAACAGGTGCCAGTGCAGACTAAGGTTTTTAAATCAAAGGCAAATCTGCTAAGAACATATCGTAATATTATCCTACAAAGAAAAGACTTAAAAAAAAAAAAAATTATTTATATTTTATCTGCCCACCATACCACCTCACGCACAGGAGAAGATGAGTATTATGTGTGCCATATGACACTGTGATAATGCCCTCCTCGGCTGCTGTGTTATATGTCATTACTCAACAGTTACCTCTACAAGTGCTGTCAGATTTAGGCTTTTTTTTTTTGCCTATTACTGCTTTATGTGCATTTTCCCCCTTATTGGGGAATGTTTAATTAAATACAATTTAAACAGATATTAATATCGTAATTTCTGCGCTCTTGCTAACAGGATATGCTCCCACCTTCATGTGTGGAGAAACTTAGGTGCAGAGTAATTCATGATGTGCGCATGCTCCGATTAGAAATAGCTTTAAAAATCTGAAGAAACTAACCCTTCCTTTGAAAAGCTATCCTCGCAGCTGTCACTTTAAGATAATGTCAGATGTTATTGATTCATTAAATATTGTTAACTGCTGTAACTCGGAGTAACTCACTTGACAGGTGCTTTTGTTCGTCCTCTCGAAGTTTCAAGATGCCAAATGACGAATATTACTATTTTGGAGAATTATTCCTACGTCATATGTTATCAAGGCTCCACCCCACGCCTGAAAGTCAGAATCGCAGCTGTTTCTGCCCAGTTTGGAAATTATTTCGCTGTATCCTGGAAAACACATGCGAAGCATTAAATGATGAAGTCTGTCATTTAAAAGCAGGTTAGCAAACGAAAACAGAAGTGACGCCTTAATGAAGGTATCATTTACTATTAATTCTAGCCCGGTGATATTTGATTAGTGACTTAATTAACACATTAAGCAATTGTCACTTCCGTTTAAAAAAGCACAAAGATTAATGCAGGCAAGAAAGTAATTCACAAATAACGGCAAAGTAAAATGGAGTACTATACTACCATCTTTGTTTTCAAGTTGCTAAAAAATTAGACTATTGTGAACATTAAAAACTTGACGTCTTCATATGCCATCTGTGCGACGTTTAGTCTCTTAAAACACTTCAACCAGATGGATTCATTTCGGCAAAAAGTAACTTAGACAAAATAGTCAGAAACTAAAACTGGGTGATATGAATACATTTGGGATATTCCCTACTCCTGCTGTTTAATTGATATCATTATTTGTTGGTTTTCTTTCGATCTCTGTGTGCGTCTCGGTTCCCCAAGTTTGCTTGAATGAGTTTCAGGCCTTTCTTCCCCTTGATCGACCATCATGCAGACACCTCCACTGAATAAAACACTCAATGTCCCCTGGCAGTGAAGATGTCTGTGCTCAAGGACATTGTGGATAACGAGTGCATTCAATGATCGGATTCGAGACATTTACAGAAGAGAAATGCGGAGGTTTTTATTCTTGTAGAAATGTAGAAAAATATCCTGCAGCCGAGCACCTAGTTAGAGGAATCTTTTTAGCAACATGCAGCCATTATTAATAAGTTTGTCCTATAGTATTAACTATAAAATACTTGAGACGAGCTTTTCCATCAGCTCAAAGCCCCTGCAGCATCAAGTAGATCAACACAAAGGAATGACTTGTTATATCTGGGATTTTGCATTGCAGTGCTGAGGCATTCTAAAATTTAAATTAGCTACAAAAATAAAAGTAATGCAACTGCTTATAATGGACCTGATACCTCTTTCTGACTGTTAAAACCTCACTTTAAGAGGTGTTTATGATCTGACAGGACTGATAGGTTAGATGGAAATGTAATGGTTATCTCACAGCTTTGCAATCATGTATCTAACTGCCTAACAAAGTAAAAGAAAAAAAATATAGTCAGAAAATCATTCCAGTTTAAAAGAAATACAACATAAAAGCAAGTATAGAAAATCTCTTTTAATTAAGAGGATGTATTCCCTTTAGGAAGATTAAAAAAAAAAAAAACATTGTGTGTTGATTGAGTGAGATATACCTACGCCTCTGCCTAAAGTGATGCATTTGTTGAGGTTTGAAATTTTTTTTTTCTTTTCTTTCCCTCTTGTTTGGCAAATTATAAGGCAGAGATGGGGGATTTCAAGGACGCGTGGACTTCAATTTAATCGGAGAGGCTGCGAGTGGAGTGGAAGAGTGACACACAGAGGAGAGAAGTTCATTATTCTGCTGAAAAGGAAACCAATGGCTTTCATGGTCGCCATGGTAACTGGCCTTTCTTTTGCCGCCAGACCTACGATAAGGTACTTCACAGCATTAAGCACAATTATTGCAAGGTAAAAGGGGAAATATTGCTTTCCAATGCTAATAGATGTTAGATATTGATTGGCATGGAGATTCATATAGAAGAGTGCCCCAACTGTTTCACCTGCATGACTCTGTGCAACTTTTGATGAAATTTGATGGAGGTGAAGCAGGATGGGCCTTTGTGGCTGTGTGGGCTTCAGCTCCTCATACATCTTCACTTGAGCTGAACACAAGGAGAAAACACTTTACTTGTGGCAAGTAAAGATAAGGAAGAAGCTGTAAAATATTGAGATCCTACAAGAAAAGAAAAGAAAAATTGCAAAAAAAGGGGAAAAAAACCCAAAACATTATTTTATTTTTGCAGGCAAAATTCTCATCTCATAACATAAGTACAAAACACACTCTGCTTCCCATCATTTGCATGTAATTTTGTTGTCAGGAGACCCTGCTCGCTTTCTTACACAATAACCAACTGGCCTTGGTAGCAGTGAGGTCAGCACTAAGCATCCATCCAGGCCATGGGGGGTAGTTTTTCAGTAGCAACCTGCTTGGTTGGTGAGAGGGTGGAGGATTAGTAGAGAGGAAAACATAGGGAGCCGGTGTGTGTGTGTGGGGAGGAATAGGGTAGCGGGGGGCAAATTGTTTTAACCCCTATTACAGCAACTGCATGGCGCTTCTCTTATCTAGGCCGCTGCAGCCACTCATTAATATTCTGTACATATGGCAGTGCTTTCTGTATCATTGTCTATTAATGGGAGGGATAATCGCTCATTCAATTATCAGGCAGTCAGCAAAAGACCAACCCTGCCTGCACACCCCTGGTTCACACAGTGGCACAGCCCAAAACAGAGGTGTGCCAGTGAGAAGGTGAGAGCGATAGCAGGGATTACAACATATTAGCTACTTTAATAAATCAGGCAGCAGGAATAATGCGACGCAAATAGGGATCTGCTGGCGAACAAGGAGCATGCCTGAACTTTGGAGCAACAAAGCAGAAGAGGGTTGTATCTTAAACCTTCTTCCTGTTCAACTTTAAAGCCACACGTGGCTCTCTCACTCATTGGTATCACGGCCATGATTCATGTGATGGTTTCAGAGCGCATTCTGTGCTTTTAAACACAGAAAAACTACTCTTGTGGCAGTGACCTGTGGTTGGAAAACTCCTTTGATAGCTGCGTGATAGAGTCTGGCAGCTCTGCTAAATAAAGCCTGACCTTGATGTCTGCAGGCCAAAGATTTGTGAAGTGATCAAATTTAGTGTTCATCCCTGTTGATCTGTGCTTTGTGGCCCCAGGACCTTGCTCTGACTGTCTCCATGCTGCCGAGGCCACGGCCCGGATATGAGGGGGTTACTGATAATAGTATGACCCCTGGCTGTCTTGACCCGAAGAGACCTTGTTGAGTCAACAAAAGCACAGGGAGAGAGAGAGCGAGGTGTGGAGGGAGAGTTGGAATTAGGTTGTTTAGTTCTCCAGTGCACTGAGTTTCTTCTGGAGCTGGGCCAGGAGATTGGGAGTGCAGAACTGTTCCAAACGGGGGTGTTTTGGGGGGGGAGTGTGAAAAAGATAGGAGGTGAAATGTTAACAAAATCTTATAAAATCCGTAGTTTGATAAATTTTCGCATTTTGAATGAACCGAAGGCGGCTGAGGCTGTGGAGGGCCTTTGTTGGAGGTCCCATTTTCTCTGGCAGAGCGGCACGCTCACAGGGTCAGCGAAGTTATGAAAGTAATTAAAGCTTGGTGATTCACTGCCTGCTGCAGAGAAAAGAAAGCAAGCTGTCATTCTGATTTAGAAAAATAAATTACAATTTTAATAATGGGGGAGGATGGGGGTGCGAGAACGTCTAGAGCCTTGGTGGGTTGGAGGGGATGCGGGGGGTGGCATGTTGGGTGGGAGGAGGGGTCGAGGGGGTTGCTGGCTGCCTACTTATCAATAGTTGCAATTTTTTGAAACCGCATCGGTAGTACATTGCGAGAGCACAAGTGCCCTTAAAAAAAGAAAACCCTGGAACATTAACATACTGATTTCATGCGCATGGCAAAGGGCCTGAGCCAATATCAGAGAGGACTCAGCAGTCCTATTGTCTGCTGGGACTCTGGTCCCCTCTGATATGAAAATTCAATTATTTTATAACTAGATCTGGCGCTGCGTTTTGACAGTCGACGGTAGCGCCTTGCCAGCTGCATCAGTGTGGGGGACCAGAGGCTCCTGATAGCGAGAGGGAGGCCTTTCAGACACTGACATGTTTTGGGGGGACAAGATTGCCTAAATGTGTTGCATTTAAGGACTGAAAGTTAATCTAATGCACCACCATTATCTCACTCAGGTAATTCCAATACCATCCTCAATCTATGTTTACGCTCCTGCACGCACCCACATACTCGCACATCCATTCATTCTTCAGCACTTTGAATCTGATTCCCGGGCTTTTTGCATCCAAACAGGTAATGTATTTATTTATTTCTCGGCAGTGCTGGAAACTATATGAAATAGAAGTTGTTTTCTATGAGACATCAGCAATTTCTAGGTGGTAATTCTGCTGGAGGACACCCAGAAAAACATTAAAAAATAGTGAATATGACATGGTACTCATTGTCAAGAATCTTAAAAAAGTGCTGTATATACAATACATAGTTATACAGTATACAAAATTAAATGCACTGCATTGTAAAATATAAAGACATAAAGAAAAATTACCAAATGCCTATGTGGAAGAGCATAATTATATCTAAGCTTTTTCTTATATCTAATATAGAATTTTCTCCATGTTAATTTACACAATTAGAAGCACTTAAACTTTTAAGGTGGTATATAAGCTGTGGCCTATTTTCTGAGTTTATGGGACCAATCCTTTCATTACCTCAGTGGCTCATTGTAAGTGTTCTAAGGGGGGTCTGTTAAGATTAGGGAACAGGAAGCAGCCCCCCGGTATGGCCCTCTCTACTTAGACCCCACTGTGTTGTGCTTATTAACCCAGCCTGGGAGAAGACGTACCTGCCTCCCCTCATTAGGCTGTGGTGGAGTACGCGTTGAGCCCGCAGAAGAATGGAGCATTAATTAGTATTCTCTGCAGGGGGAACTGCCATTAGCACTTAATTAGCGGTAAGAGTACCATTCAGCAGTACAGCCAGTTAGTGTCTAACATAATATGTTCTGTGTCTTTTCCCTGCGTGTCATGGTAAAATAGTAATGAAAGACCTTGTAGTTTTTTTGCATGAGTTCTGCTTCCATATACAATACATGCTAGATTTGTTTTGTTTTTTATTTTTTAAGTTATTTTCTCTTCTTGTGCAGCTCATCAGACTTGTTGCCACAGCTTGTTGTCGTATGGTTTATTTCTTTTGAATTTTTGTTTGAATACATATAGAAAAGACTGAGAGAAGCTGGCCTTTTAAGTTCTGTCTGTATGTTCCCAAGTCAGCCTGCCTCTGTAAGACCTAACTCTGTGTACGGCTGTCCTGCTGTTGTTGACCTCTGCAAGGGCAAACTCTGTTTTCTCATCTGCCCGCAGGGCTCTGCCCGGGGTGGTAAAGTGGGTGATTAGGGGATTGAGATCAACTTTTCCGTTGGCCTCAGGGATGTTTCTTTGATCTGCTGAGTAGGCATTCTTCTCTCTCTCTCTTTTTTTTCTCTGTGTTCTCTGTCCAGTACTGTCACCACAGAGGAGGACAAGGAAAGCTGTTAACCTACCTCAGTCCACTCCTCGGCCTCACCGGTTCTCACTCTCCCCCTGCATTCACCCTTGCTCCTTCCCCACCCCTCAAGAAGCTTTTGAAGGCCCAGGCTGGTAGCTGTGGTACCTTTCACTTCCCGCAATCTGAGAGGTGGAGAGCTGTCATTTGCCAATTTGGCCTGAATGGGGCGGATAGTGGATTGAATGTCGTTTTCCCACCAGGCTGCGCCATCCAGACCAGCAGGAGAGGGAGGGGGGTACAGGGAGTGGGGTGTAATGCTAGAGTAAAATTAGAGCTTTGATGGCAGCTAATAGTGTGTGATGGGTGGCGCTGATGTGGATTTCCAGTAAAGACGCCACAGGTTCTTTCTCTCTCTCTCTTTTCCTCCCTGCGTCTCTCTGTCTGACACACCTGTGAGATTACATGGGCCCTGCTTTCTTAAGAACTGTGATTTCTCCCTGATGTAATGTAATTATACTTCTACAACTCCAAGCCTGCCTATGTCAAAGGCCACAACAGGTCCTGTTTCCCTGTTCACACACACTTGCACACATACATAAAAAAAACACACACATCACCAAAACTTGCGGCGCTCCCTCTGAAATTCCAGGGCCTGATGGGATGTGAGCAAGTGAAGAATTTGTTAGGTGTATTCTCGATTTTACATTAGTTCACACCACTGAAAATATTTCTCAACTGACCCGCATGTTCTCCTCCTGGTTCTGCAGGCCACCTTTGGCAGCTCAAATACTTTGATTGCTTTTTCCCCCCAGAAGTTTTCTAAATTTGAAGGGAAGTGATCTTTTTCAGAGCAAACTTTTTGACAGGTTTCAGCTGGGAAAGCAGAGGTATATTAATGCATTAATGGTGACTGCATCCCACAAAGGGTAGGTCCTTATATTGTGCCTACTGGTATAATTAGTACTGACACATCACAGCAAGAAGGTCCTGGTTCAAGCCCCGGCTGGGGCCTTCCTGTCTGCAGTTTGCAGTTTGCATGTTCTCCTGGTGCCTGTGCCGGTTTCCTCCAGGTACTCCGGCTTCCTCCCACAGTCCAAACACATGCATGTTAGGTTAATTGGTGATTCTAAATTGGCCATGGATGTGAGATAGATAAAGTTCTTGATGTGTATAGAATGTGTGTGGTTAAAATGTGCTGAAAGTGCTTTGAGTGATCACTAAGACTAGAAAAGCGAGTACATTACTTTACAAGACAATTTATGAACAAAGTCTATTGTGAATATACCATAAGTTTGCACTGATGAGATGTTTTAGAAAAATGACACATTAGTTCTGTTTGACTATTGAGTATAGATTAATAGAATGAATCTCAATATTCAGCCATTAATATTTGTATTTTTACTTTACAATGAAAATTAAGAAATTAATGGAAAAATGGTTGATTAATTTAATTATTTAATTATTATTATTATTAATCAACAGATTACTAATTTGAGTCATTTACAGGAGCAACTTTTTGTATTTTATGTCCCTAAAAGTTGAATCTGGATTTTTTTTTTAAACTGCTCACACAAACTGGAAGACAGCCATGTAAACCTGTTAGAATATGCTCTTGCTCTCAGTGGTACCTTTATTCCAGCAGCTTAAACAAATGAACCAGTGCTTACAACATTTCTTTGTTTACAGTCAGAATATGAGTTAGTTATGGACACTTTTAAGTTACACTAAGATTTAAGTTTACAGTATTACAATAATTTAGTGAGTTGATTAGAATGGTCCCAGCAGGCATTGCAGCTGTTTTCTTTTTTCTGTGGGGGGGAGCTAATAGTGTTTCACTCACCCCTTCCATCCCGCTCCCACCACAAGACACAACGATGCGCGAAACACAACACTTGGA
>VUQS01027852.1:0-10775 GCA_015108495.1 Heterochromis multidens | reverse complement strand
AAACCCTCTTAAAAAAAAAAAAAAAAAAAAAAAAAGAAAAAAAAAAAAAAAAAAAAAAAAAAAGGAAACTATGTGTAGAGACAAATAAGTTAAACCTAAAACTTAACTTTGCTAACCATGACAGACACGGTGACAACTGTAAACTGGTCAGTTGAAATGTTGGCCAAACACACAGTACCATGGCCCCTAATTTGTTGCTATTAAATGACAAATTTGTTATCACTCATCTCTGTCTGTTTAGCCAATGCCAAACAGTTAGATCATTAGGGCTGGGTACCGAACTCTGCACTTATTAGGGTACCGACTGAATTACATTGTCAGACAGCAATCAAGGCAGCTCGGTATTGTGTGTAAAATGTAACTATTTGGCAAAATATTTCAACTGAGAAGTTTGGATTTCTCAAACAAAGGTTTGAATTTATTATTTCAAAATGAGTAAAGTACTGAAAAAAGGGACCCTTGGGAACTGGTACCGAATTCTGGGTACCAAAATCAGTTCATATTAGCACCAAGACTGAAAAGTGGCAGTAAGAGGACTTTATTTGTTTAATGTGTACAACAACCAAGCCAAGCTAGCATTTTCTGCTGTATGTAGTCTTTATGGTAAGCTAGGTAATGGTCCACTGGTTGTAGCTTTGTATGGTATCATTTCATCCAACTATATGAACAAAGAAAAGAAGAAAAAGAAAAGCACTTTTATTCAGTCAAGTGTAGAGCCAGAGAGTGTATTTTTCTCCCAAATGTTATAACAGGAGTCAAAAATATCCCCCACCCCCCAGAAAACAAGATACTATCTGCTGGGATGACTTTAGGTTTCACAATTGCCTAAATGAATTTATACAATTAGGACTGAAAGCACTAAAACAAAACTTTAAACATTATAACAGCTCACAAACAAACACATAAACGGAGAACAGAAACCCACATACAGTTGGATATTCAAAGTCACACATGTGACAGGATCTCATTCCACTTCCCGGCCATAAACCAGGGGAAAGGACATAAGGCACTGAAGTATTTCAAGCTTGTTTTCACTCTTTGAAGGTTCATGCTGCTGGTAGTGGCTTAGGAAGTTGCTTGTTTGTCCCCGAAGGACCGGCTATATTCATCACATCCATCACAGTTTCCAGAGACTGCCCCTCTAGAGCTTTATGTACACGCAGGATGAATTCAATTTCAATTTCAATTTCAGAGGCACTAAGTTTTTGTTTTTTTGTTTTTTTTTTTTAAAGAAAGCAGTCATAACAGACCCGCTGTCGAGGTGTGATGGGATTTTTAAATTGAGAGCAGCTGTGTATAAAGTTAATTTTCACCCATATGAAGAACTGCAAATCAGCTGCATCCTTCAGGAAACGTGTCAAACAGAGTAAAACATCTGATCAATTTTATTTTTACTTTTTGCCAATATGACACCAATAAAGGGAACAATGTTAACTCAAGACTTTTAAAAGCAAAAATAAAAATCGATTAAATGCTCATTATAAGTGACAAACAGATGTTAGGGATGGATGCCCTGACAGACTCTCCCACAATGTCTGGAAACTTCATCGCGGGAGAGCGGGGGCACAGTTCAAAGCGGGGTCGTAAACCAAAATGAAACCAGGGACTTAGGAAACACAAACACCAATAAAGTTTTGACAAACACAACAACCTTTGAAAGTTTCATTAAAATGCAGGACCTTCCCTCCCACGTCTTGAGAACAAAGCGAATCACTGCATGTGACTGCTGACTGCACATGAAATATGTGCATGTGGTAGTCAGAAATGCTTTATTTCAGGTCAAGCAAAAGACTGCCTCTGGAGCAGTCATCACAAAAATGATGCACTTCCTGACTGGCTGCATGTTTAACATTGTTGTGCATTTGCGTATGTGCCTTCTCATGAGCACGTCTGACTCTTTGGTGACATGATTTACAGCATCATCCAAGCTGGTTTGCAGCGGCTTTGCTGTCACGGCGCACAAAGACAGGCAGCCCCCCACCATCAGACATGGCTATTGCTGTTCTGTCCTGCTCCTAGCAGGAAGCGGGGATCTTAATCACACTTTAACTATAGCTGGCATTGTCTGAAGACACAGAGAAAAGGCCACACACAGGTTTTTATTGTGATGCCCACAGATACACACAAACTAAAAGGTTTTATGGCACAGAAAATTTCCCCAGTAGAGACAGGGCTTTATTTAGTGTGGTGCAAAGAGCCATGGAGACACACATGCACCAATTTTCTGCCTTTCCCCATTCTGCTGCCCCCTGAATGTGACCCAGATGTGTCACCAAAAAGCACTAATGAAAAGTCCCTTTGTCCCACACCGTTATTGAAATTAACTTGTGCTAGAAAGCTAGAAAGGTGCATCTTTTTCTCTTCTTCTAAAAAATTGCTAATTTCTGTTTGCTCAGACTGGAACAGACCACAGGATAGAGGTGGACTCAACCTGCCCAGCTGTCTCTCCTTCCCTTCCCCCTTTTCTGCCTGTCTGCCTTTCTTACTGTCAGGCCGACTCCCCACTGTCTGCCGTGGTTTTCTCCCCTCTTTGCCCTTGACGATTGAGTCATGCCTAAGCACTAATGTAGAAAGAATGAGGATTGGCCAGAGCAGCTACCTTAAGTAAAATACTTGAACACGTACCAAGACGATTAGATAGTAATGTTTAGATGCCATCAGTGCAGAAACTTCACTTTCACAGCTGCTCTTAGGACAAGAAAAAGCAAAAGAGAGATGAGATGTAACAAAGAAACACAAGAGAAAAGAAAAAAAACAAAACAAAAAAAAACAACAACAAACAAAAACAGATTAATTGATAACCACTCTCTCTCCTCAATGAAGCCATACACAGTGTGTTGGGTTGTTGTTTCACAGAAGTCCCTTTCACTAAACCAAGCTCCTTCATCACACAGCCCAGGGCTGCTCTCTGGTACCAAACACAAAGGCCAGAGGTACTTGAAGCACCAGCATAATAGATGACACTAAAACTCATTCTTAATGACACGACAAATGGAGTCACAAAAGCACATCAAGGCTGAGAAACGAGGCAGTGCCTTTGCATGACCAAAACAGATGCTGGAATGAGGAAAAGGATGGTTTCGGGTCATTGAGGCAGCTCACTGGAATGCTAGTTATTAATCCACCAAGCAGCATCCAAAATGCAACTGAGCAAAGAAGACAAAACTGAAAAAGCTGTACACTGGCACAAATAAATGCTGAATTATCTATACTAATCAAAACATCCACTCTAATCTGGTGTCTTTAGGACTAAATGAGCTTAGAGAGGCTGCCTGGAAAAGAGAGCCAACGGCAATTACTGAGGTGGCTCTCTCTCGTCCACATGGATCAAAGGCTGTGAACAGGGACATGTGGGAAAAAAGTACACATATGCATGCACGTGTTCTCAGAAGCCCTTTGGCAATGATGTGAGTGGCCAGATGTGCTGACAGGATCCCTGCAGTTGGCCACAACAGCACAGAGGCTGAGAGAGGATCACCACAGAGACAGTGGTTCTAAAATGTCAAAAAGCTACCATAACTATCCACATGGAGGAATCCTTACAGTAATTGGTTGTAATTATGTCATATGACTATGAATATGAATGGAATTCATACTTTGAGTAGCAATTGAGTGCCTCATTGCAGAAGGATGTATACACTGACAGGTGACAGGTGAATTGAAACATAATGACCTTGTTACAATGCAATCTTCTGCTAGGAAATTTGGGTCTGGGCATTCATTAACATGTACCACACTGGTGCTGCAGACCAAGCACCCTATAGTACAGAAAGCCTAGCCTTCTCAGAAGGACATGCCCCGTGCAAACTACAATAACAAATATGAGAAAGAGGTCAAAGTGATGAACCAGCGTCCAATCTCCACAGATCATGCCGGAACGAGCCCAATCCGCAGATCCACTGTGTCCCTGGCACCACACAGGACCAGGAACATCTCAGTGCCACACACCACAGCAGGTCCCACTATGACCCATGTCTATGCCTTGATGAAGTAGAGCTATTTTGGGAAAATAAGGGGAACCCACACAACACTAGGCAGGTGATTAAAGTAAGAAGAAAAGTGTAAATGAGACTTTTTGCACCAAGACTACTGAAGAACAGAATCCCAGAAATTTAAAGTCTGCCTGAAGTCTTGTTTTCAGCAAAAGCAGAAAGTGAAACAAAACAAACAGAAGAACTTCTTCCTTATGTCAACATTTGTATTGTAACCATCTCAGGTGTTATACTATGACCACGGCAGCAGAACTTTAGTTTAACCACCTTTTATTCTGCCTAATGCCCTAATGTCTCTTTGTAATTTAACAACAAAAGACTGAAAAACTGTGGGGGTGGGGGGACGTGTAGGTAGGTTGCTGAGCGTGGCTTTAGTTCGAGCAGAACTTCTGCTCTTTGTCAGAGTGACTCCATAGTGGGAAAGGTCAGGTCTGGTTTGGTTAAGGTCAGACCTGTCGGCATCACCCATATCACTAACATCCCCGTGTTTCCCACACTCAGGCTTACTTTGGCGGTAAGTATATTTGGAAGCTTTTAGCTTCTTTTTTAGCTTCTTTTAAAAGTCCATCTCAGAGAATAATACCATCTCTGATTTTACTAGTGGGGAATCCCTTCAGTCTTGTTTGGAAAGACTGTTTCCTTCGAACAAGCTAACCCTGACCCTTTCTGTCACATGTTTTCCAGTGCCTGGCTTGCTGGCCTAGTTGCTGTTGTGATGGTCCTCAATATCATTTAGACACTTTTTCAAATCTTGTCCTGGTGGGAAAAAAAAAAAAAAAAAATGTATGTGCCACTACACCAAACTCACCAAACTTGCAGAACAAAACAAGAACTATACTCAAGTTCACCTGTCAGGGAGAGACTGAAAAATCAGCTGAATATATTGCCCAGTTATTTATTTAGCACTTCACAATTAAAATATCTGCAGAACATGTGTGGAACTCCATCTGCCTCAAATAGAAGCTAAATTAGTAGGAAACACTGCATCGCGTGTGCACCAAATACCACAGAATACATTGTTGTGACAAACACTCCTCCTTTGATTCATCTGTGATTAATTTCAGAAGTCTTATTCTGAGATGAAAGAAAGTGGCCTTTTCAGTCTTCCATGTTCCCCCCCTCCCTCAATAAAAAAAGAAAAGTCAAGTTTGGATGTCAACAGTTTGCAATGAACAGAAGCACCCAATTAAAATGATTCATATGCTGAAACAATTAATAAAACTCTCATCCAAGCAATTTCAGCAGGTAGCATTAGTTTTCCTGTTGTACTCTTTAAGCTTTGTGCAACTTGAGTGTATGACAGCTCTATAGTTGGTTTCTTTCACTGCACTTAACTTATTTAACTGATGAAAAAAAAAAAAAAAAGGAAAAGCAAAAAAAGGGCTAACTGTGGGAAGCCTGCAAAGTGGAGACTTTCAGAAATTTATATTTCCTTTGATCTCCAAGCAACTGTGCAGTCCAGGCTGTTGTGTAACAGCTTTGGTCTGGATGTCTGCACAGCTCAGCTGTAACTGGCACAGCTGCTGATACAGTCTACCGCTTTTTTATTTGTGCTGTGGTGCCACATCTTTCTTTAGTTTGGCTGATGTTGGTATCTGGTCGTAGTTTTCACAGGTGTGGAGAGCAGCCGGGTTGCTGGAGCTGTAAACCCCAGCGCTCAGCATGCTCAGACACGACCTTGGCTTACCTTGACAGATCTATTTGTTTAAACTTTCAGCCCTTTGCCAAAAAGGGGTCTCTTCTCCCTGTTGAAAGTTTAGTCTGTGTGCAGGCCACTGGCAATGTCTACAAAAACAACTGCAGTCCTCCCCCCCCCAAAAAAAACCCCAGCCCTTTAAAAACAGGAATGTGCTTTGCTTGGATAGACACAGATTGTGTCTGCCATAGTGTAACTACAGGTACAGTTTCAATATAATTCAACATGCATGTCCTCATTTGAACCCTACTTGTCATCCAGTGTACACAAATCATAAAAGACCCTCATCACGATTACTAGAGTCATTACTGTAGTGTGGAAAATTAGTAGCTATGCACCACTACCAGCAAGAGTGTGTTAAAGTTTGCCAGCTCTCAAAGCTTTTCAGCACATTAAAAGCCTTCATGTGCAGTTCCTATTATACTCCAGAGATGGCTTAGATACATTCTGTCCAATGTTTTGTCAACCAACAGGGGTCAGTTAAAAATTTCTTTAATTTATGGGGGACTTGCGCTCATTTCCAACTCCACATTTTGCATTCTTAGTCTCTGCTAGAGTAGTTTTGTGTGTTTCACAGTATACTGTGCTTTGGTGCAGCCCAAGCTCTTTTAGCTGCTCTTCTTTCAAGGAAGCCCTCTTCTGATTGGCTGCCCCTCACAAATACAACAAATGAAGATATAGAGCTGTGTGCCTGGGGTGCCCATAACACAGATATACCCTTTCTCTGACATCATACACATTCAAGAATAGAAAAAATTATCTGAAACATTTAAAAGCATTTACAGCAGTCTGAAGCCTGAGCTTTTGGACTGCTTGAACATATGCTGACATTATTTGAAACTTTTGCCATGTTCTAACCATTGATCTAATGACAAAGAATACGGAAAGAATAAGAGATCCACTTTAATACCAGCAAATAAATAAATAGAAGCTGGTGAAATATTGAAATTTGTGAGATCAATAACCTGTAGGCAGTTCTCTCCGCTCAGGCTTATCTGTAGCTTCATTTGCATCGTTTTGAGACGATATGAATGGCCAGTTGGTACTCCTGTAGTTTCCCTAGATAAGCATACCATAAACATTTGACAATATGTCAGACTGGCTAGGACACTATAGGAGTTACAAATGTATTAAATAAGAAAATAAAAGCTGGGAAAAGAAGAGGGTAAAATCATTAGTTGACAACACATGATTTCACTGCTACAATCAAATCCTCATACACTGGACCAGAGAAGAAGCCCACCTTCACACACAGAATAGCTCCTTCAACTCACATTTTCTGATGTGTCCCATTTCCCCATCACGTGTTTGCCTCTACCTCTCCTGATTCTTTGTTCATGACAAACGTGTAAGTGTTCCAGCACAAAACATTACTCTGTGAAGAGACGACCCTCCCCCTCTGTTTAATCAATTGTTATATTTCACCATGAGTTTTGACATTGACAGCAACCAAAGACACCTTCTGTAAACGTAACCCCTGCCTAGACATCGACGATATCATGGTTCACTACACGATCTTAACCTTTAACTTCTCTTTGCTATGATTAAAAACAAGTACCCTGTAATGAGTGGCTACTTGGACATAAACCACAAAGTGTAACCCTGTATTCTGTAGGTGAAGATCACCACTGCAGAAGCTGCCATCGGCACCTACGGGCAGTAACAGGTACCATCAGCAGGATTGTCACTGCACTGCCACAAAACTGTGGCACGTGCTGAAGTGGTTTTACCAACAATGGAAATGTAAGCCTGGCAGGGAGGTATCAGGTAGATGAAAGAGACATGGGCACATTCAAAATATCTGTTGTTAAATGGAGCAATAAAGAAAAGACACACACACACACACACACACACACACACACACACACACACACACACGGGGTGGAAGGGAGGGACAGTCTGTCTGAGCAATGAAGTTCTTTAAAAACTTTTCATTTCATTCAAAGCTGGAAACCCTCTCCCCTTAACCCTCCCAAAAGCCTTTAAAAGGTTTTTGTAAAATGCATCTGTGAAACAAATGCACATGCCATACAGTAGTATAACTTTTTAAAATCTATGATTAAGACTTTTTCAAGTATATATACACACATGAAAGCCACGGCTGGTTTAAGTTAAACAGAATCTCGCTACTGTGACTGATGGCGAGTCACACTGCTTTAATGTGTATAAAGCCTTTTCTTTCATCTGGGCAGACAGAGAAGTAATTTGGTGACACCACTGATGACCTGCACTAACAGGCTGGTACTGACTGATACAGTCCACACACAGACACTTTCTCATACCCTTGCACTGGTTGCAGGGGAATCTTCTCTCAGGCGTAAGGTACTCACACTGTCATACACACAACTCTTTGTCCAGCACTTAACAATAGACTATACAAAGACCTGGACCAGTGTTACACTTGCTTCATTTGTGAACAGTCGAGGGTCTGAGTGACGTAAATTTCAACATCAGAGACTGAATGCAAGGAAGACTCTGTGCACATGTCCACGTACCTTCCAGTTTGGTATGAGTTCTACGGCACTACAAGGGCACCAATGGTGCAAGCTTCCTTTTAGCAGACTCCAGACAGACTAGAAAGTAGAACAACTACTGTCCATGGTGTCCAAAGCTGTCATGTGTACATACCCAAGAGAGTATAATCCCAGCCAAACGGACCATTTACACTTTCCATTCTCACCCTTGTGAACGGCGCCGGACAACAAAAGTGACATCACATCCACTGGTGCAAGCTGCGCTATGTTGTCGTTTCGCCTGGTCATGCACCTCTTGATTTTTGTAACCTTGCACGTTTGCTGCAATCATTTCCAAAATGGATGAGCTTAAGGCAAATCCACCTGTACAGGTATTTCTATGACACATGTATGTGAGAGCAAAAGGGTTCCCAGATGGCACAGAAGTCATGGAGGGAGATTTCTCCAACTCTGGGACAAAAGCGCTGTAACAGCAAGTGTAAATGGATGTGGCGTTGTCATTGGTGTGCAAAGCAACCAATGCAGCAAGCATAAATGGGCCATCAGGATGCTCTGACTGTTTCAACATCAGTCACAACAGCGCAAATTCCTCTAAACCACATCACCAGTTCACCACCACAATAACACTAAACATGCCCCTTCCCAAAATAAGAGCAGCCAAATCTCTCTAGCAGCAAGGACTGCTCTGTCCTTCTGGTGTTTCAGGGAATTTCCCCTGTATTAAGTGTGATGGAGGATGACAGCAAGTGGGAATAGTCATGAGAATCATATGCTTCTCTGAAGGAACAAACATTTAGATATGCAGCAGGACAATGAGACGTAACGCATGACATCTCACAAAAAGCCAGCACTTGTAGTTATGAACAGAAACCACAAGGACACAAATTATGGCTTTCAGGTATTACACTTACAGATCGAATGAGCCTTTATTTTTAAGTCAAACATTACTTCAGGATGACTGATCAGCCAACTTACAGTTAGTTGGTTTTGGTCTGGCCATTTGATCTCTTGAGACAGTGACTCACACTCTGATAGTGCCTCTCAAAAATCTCAACCTTGTTTCTTGCTGGAAACCTGTGGTTAGCTTTTTGTATTTGAACCACTGGTTGACAATTAAAACAATACCCCCGAGTGAACCCGTTCATTACACAACCGAGCAAGGGACATTCCAAGGAGGATTGTGGGTATGAATAGACGTGAATGGTGATAGATTCATTTGTATGCTTGCTTGCTTGCTGGCTGGCTGGCAGGCAGTCAAGACCCTCTCCAGAGTTGGGATCAGTGAGAGAGAGAGAGAGCAAGACTAGGAGTTGGTTCCCATTCAGGGTACCGTGGTGTTGTGTTTGAACAAATACACCATCACATGCATGCACACGCAAACGGAGGGAGCCCGGTAAGGAGTCTCTTTTCATGCAGATCTTTTGTCTCCCAGTAATGTCTGGTATGCCGGGATACAGGCTTTGCTCAATGACCTGATTTCAATGTGACTGCTGAGGCATTGGTCTGTGTGTATATGCGTGTATGTTTGTGTGTGTGTGCGCGTGTTTTCATCTGCCTGCAAGCCCTTCCTCTGGATCAGGCACAGGACTTAGCAAGGCAGACAAACACAGATTGAAAGTGATCCAGCCAATAAGACGACAGGAAACACAAAAACATATACAGACAGACACACATACACACGCACACTGAAGGCCCAGCATGGAGTAAACAAAAAGGCCTCAAGACAGACCTAATTGGATGAGGAAATATTCAGTGGGGAAACTTGATTCTAGTCAGCACCATAACTGCAGGCTTAGACACAGTAAATGCAACAGTTGATTGTTTCATAGGTTTACCAGTTGGAGCATATTTGAAAAGAAATATTTAAATATTTAAAGAAATATTTTAGTATTAAGACATAATCTGTGGGGTAGAAAGAGCCAAAAGCATAAAAAACAAAATCACACATTACCTTGTCTCTGTATGAAGATCCTGAGGAGCGGGTGAGCCGTTGACACCGCCTTGATGAAGTTGTCATCGTTGTTGATCGGGAGCAGGTCACCGTGGATGTCGGCGTAACCAATCATCACTTCCATATTAGCGATGCGGTGGATATGGAGGATGAGTTTGTAGAACTCCTCAAACTTGCCGGGCTTGACCCGATCCACTGAGAACCGGCGAAACTCTGCCCCATACTGAAGAAAAAAAATAAGTAAATAATCAAAAGACAGAACAGTCAGAGGGACAACCAAACAGGACGAGGAAACTGGGATTTTGACTGGCCCACATAAAAGCCACAGGCTGGAAGTTCATGTGGCTGTGACCTTATGTAACACACAACACTGGGAAGGCTTTTTTAAGCAGTAAACAAACTAAATCAGCTGCAATCCTCTGCAACATTACTTTCAATACCACAAGAGCAGTACAACTTTCCAAAGAACTGGATTATACAACCTTCAGGGAAAAAAAAAACCAAAAAAAAAAAAAAAAAAAAAAAAAAAAAAAAAAAACCAAAAAAAACCAGCAAAGGAACCTTTCACACAACTAGTGAAATACTTTCAGTGGGAGTTACCTGAAGACTGATATTGCTGCAACTGTGCTAAAGCTACAACCGAGGTCTGGTGAGCTTACAAC
>VUQS01027850.1:7185-23334 GCA_015108495.1 Heterochromis multidens | reverse complement strand
CTAGCAGGCTAACGTCCACCACCACACGAGGGCCGGCCCAGGGGAAAATATACACACAACCAAAGGTACACTAAAACACATATGTGCAAAAAAAAACCGCACACACACACACACACACACACACACACACCTTTGTGAACTTGGCTATAAGCCCACAGAGAGGCATTTTGAATGCTGATTCACTTCACACACACAGTCATGAAGTGATCACCAACAACATACACACACAGAATCGTGCACAGAATCATGATCATTCTCTGAAGCACTGGAATATACCAATCATGTTTCTCGAGCATATGAACATTTTGACACACACACACAAATACACACGTAATCAAAGACATATATGCCATTGGAGTTGTGAAAAGTTCATTCAACAATAGAAAACAACAGTGGCACTTTTTCTATGCAGAAGATACACATGTAAACAGAGTGATAACAAAACAATCTCTGGCTTTCCTGCCTTTATCTCAGCTGCCCCTCAGCGAAAGCACACACACACACACACACACACACACACACACTCTCTCTCTCTCACATACACACACACATACATTATCGACAGTAAGCATGTTCAAGATGCTGTGTGGATTTCAGCAGCTTTGAACGAGCTCCTCAGGAGGGGTTGAACTCAGTCTAAGGGTACAATAGGCTCCACTTGCCTTGTGTGCGTATACAAGGGTACAGCCCATCAGGTACAGCTTTTAGCGAACATACACACCAGGCTAACATAAACACACACACACACAAACATATGTTTGTCTGGTCCTGGCAGGCTACCAACCCTGAGCAGATTACTGACCCTCAATCAATATCTACGTCCACCAGAGGCTGATTAAACACAACAGAACGAAAGCAGGAGAGGAGGGCAAGTGAGCAGGAGAGAGAGGGAGGGCCAGACAGAGAGCAATGTCCTCAGCTTTAAAAATGCCTTTCATTTTTCTTGATTAATGAGTGATTGATAATTATGTTCAATTTTTCTGTTTATGTAGTCATTCCATAAAGTTAATGTTAATCCGTTTAGTGTCATACTGCATGCTCCAACATATGAATCATACTGCGTTTCATAAACAATCTTGCCAATAAGCTTTCTAAATCAAGAGAGGTGACTATTTGCAGCAAATCACACTCATAAAAAAAGAAGCTCTGTCAGATTTTTTCTCTCACTTCTGCTTCATATGCCCCCATCATCTCTCCTGACTTCCTCTGTTTCTGTCTCCACCTCCCTCCACCCTTGTCCTGACTCTCACCCCTCCATTTTGCCCCGAGAGCTGAGGTGTCAATCATTCTGTTGCCGGTTGCTCTGGTGAATCTCTCACCCCGCCCCTCCTCCTCCTCGTGCTGCCAGATTACGCCCTCGCATGTCAGTCAAGAACATCTGCCCTGATGATTGGCTGAGCCCTGCTGCCCTGCTATGTGAGTGCATATCCTTGGAAATACTACACCAGAGGTTTATTACTAATACAGGGTAAATTGCATTGTTGACTACACTTTGGTAAGAGTAAAAGAATTATTAAAACCTATCAAGGATTTGGATAAAGCAGACAAGTAAGTTACATTATGTAACCAGTCATGTAAATACAAACATAATTAAAGGAAAAAACAGGGACAGGGTTTCTCATTAAGCAGCCTTCTTACCCAGCTGTTTACTGAGCTTTAATATTATTCTTAGTACCAATCAAATATGTTAGGAGGCGGACTCGAAGCACCAAAAGCTGAACAAGCTGCACTCCTTTCTACTCATTCTCTGACAGTTTCTGAAATAAACTCAAACTTTGTGTGCTTAAAAATGTAACAACAGCTTATGTAGACACAGCGATAACCATGGCAATATAATGACCAGTGTTGGGTTTTTTTTCCACAAACATTCATTCCACAAACATTTCTAAAGACAAGTCCATAAGTTTGTGTCTTAAAGTTACAGTGTGTAAAATTTTCACTGCTGGATGTCAGTAGAATGCAGATTGCAGTCAGCTGAGTTCTGTTTTCTTACCTCTCCCAATTCAAGTGCATAATCCTAGCAACGGTGGCTGCTATAGGACAAACCTTAAATTTAGACTGTACCCCATAACGGCCGCGACCGGCTGGCGTGTTTCTACTTCTGTTTGGATCGGATTCAGATTCGCCCTGTAGTTTTTCCCTATCTGTGGAAGGCTGTCAGTCCACTGTTTACCTCAGCTGTCAATGCCGGGTGAGAAGCCTCCACGTTTATTTACTATGGAAGAGGCTGTAAAACTTTGTGAAAGTCATACTGAAGTGAGTTGTTGAGGATATGGTGAACTGTGGGTAAGCGCTGCTATTTTTCCCACCGTTAGCTCACGTTAGCCACTGTTAGCTACTGTTAGCTGGTGTAAGTGAATCTGTCTTTAAAGTGGATCTAATATTGTTGGACTCTGACACTTAGTGAATAAACTCTCATATATTGTAAAAATGTAATCAAACTGTTTATCAGAGGGAAAGTGTGATTTGTAGGATACTCGAGCCTAACATTAGCTGGCATAACGTTAGCTTATAACCAGCTCTTGTTTATCCGGCTCGTCAGCTGTCTGGAGACAGGAGGGTGGCATGTACAATCTCCTGACAATAAGTAAATGTGAAAATATCGGGAATAAATAAGCATGTTTATGCACGTTTTCATGTGTTAGAGCCCTGACTTCAGTTCAGGAGATGAGGCTTGAGGTGAGGAGGAAGAAGACGGCATTTTATTAAGATGCCAGTGGTGTGGGACTCCTTCTTTAACAATAAAACATGGGTATGATCCTTCATGTCTTGAGTCTGAAGGTGCAAGCACAAATTTAAATGTCCCTCCACGGCACACGAACGCCTACAACTTCTCTTCTCCTTCACTTTGGCGTACTACATATATGGCCAGTCTCTTCCTGTCCACTGTATTCAAATATGGGAACATGGCGGCTTCCACAACCCGCAAACCTACTCCTATGTATTTTTAATAGATTAATAATAAGTTGATGAGTTTGTCGGAAAATGTAATTACAAACTATTGTATAAGTACATTATCCCTTTTTTTCTATTAAATAACCTAAAAAATTACTGACTGTAACTTTAAGAATTGTGACCACGGTATATTTGTGTTAAATGTTAGTCAAACTATATACCAATATACACATACAGTATATGCAAATATCAGCTGATGTTGGCCTGGGGAATTTATCAGTCTAGCACTATTTTGTGTGTCGTGTAAGAGTTTTGCACAAAAAAGAAATGAAAAATCGTTTACATTTCCTAAAACAAGGAAAAAGCACTGGTTGGTGCCCAACTTTGAGTAGCATTTCTAGCAAACCACAGTTGTATTAGCTCTCTGCTGAGCTTATGAACTGAACTTTAAAAAGAATAATGATTTAAGATGATTTACCAGAACAATCTATTATCAGAACCTGACTTGAGATTATTATTTACTCCCACAAAATGACTAAGGGTCTTTTATTCAAAGACAGTTCATCTGAAAAACCCACAGGAATACCGTTGATATAATTTAAGTGCACAGATATTACACACAAAAAAATCTTGAATTGATCTTAAAATTCATTTCTGATCAAAGTGCTGATGTGTGACTTTTTACTACTTGAAGTCTAAATCTAAATATTTTTGGAATAGAAGGCTGTAGATGCAGCTATTAAATAATCCCCAAGTGGATATTTTATGTTATTATTCTACAGTAAATATGCATTGTTATACCCAAACATCCTGTTGCTTTGCTCCTTTTGGTCTTCTCAAACATAGTGTACACGTATCGGCCAAACAGGGCGAACAAGACTCTGCAGAATGGATGAGCATGTCTTGTTGTTGCGGCCCAGTTGTGTGTCAGTGTTGCTCCGAGCCTCATCAATCCCCGACATCTGTCTCAGTTCAACATGGACAACCCCCTTCACCTCCTCTCTTGCCCACGCTTTCCTCCTCCACAATCTCCACATCTCTCTATCGTCTGTCTCACTCTCCAGTCACACATGAAAGCCTGCCTGACTTATGCCTGTCAGAGGAACATCCTTCAACATGAAGACGAGAAAGGGGGGAGGGGGGATTCAGGATAAGACCAATGAACACATACAAACACACATTCGCACACATACACATAAATAAACCCACCAGTTCCCACTGCATGGGCCAGAGTGGGTCATTGAAGGTGAGGGACTGGTCACTCTTATTCTCCTCAGGCTGCCTGTCAGTTGCAGACTCTTTCCTGTGGGGACCTGCAAGCACACAGAACTATCATGTGTATATGTGTGCATGTAGTTTTTCTTTCCTTGTCCTGAACTCTGACTTCAGGACGTCCCTGGTTCCCAACCAATGGCGCAAGGCCTCCCAGATCTCCTTTCTCTCCACTGAGGTGGAATACTGCTGGCAGATTATCATATCATTAGCATATAATTAGCATCTCATTACTGCAGAACAGCTTGGGTCGCTGTCTGCGGAAGTGCCATCAGCCCATCAAGGCCTGCGCCTTTCTCTCCCTACACTTAATGTTATACTGACTGCCACTCTTTTTCACTAATGCACAGCACTCCCTCTTAATGCCCGTCACTGTCTTCTTGCTCTCAGTTTGTTTGATAATTTCTTGAACTGCCAAATTAATTGATATCACACTAGCCTCTTCTGGAAGTGACTGTAAAAAAACATCCCACACAAGCATGTATAAATATATTTCAAGCATTAGTATTAATAGGAGGTAATTTGGTTCCAACTCCATTTTAATTTGGTGCACAACTTTCTCTGCTTCAGTACTCCTGTGAACCAAATAATTACAGATGCTTTACCTTAATGGGCTCTGATTAGGGATCATGTCTTACCATGTGTAAAACATAAATTTACAATCAGCCTCTGGACATACGACAGTATGGCTAAAGGAACACTTTTAATCAGAGTACAGCATCAAGTCAGTTAAACTTCTGGGATATTGATCTGGTCAGTTAAGTAGCAGACCGCTGATAACAAGCTGGATGGTCCCTGTTTTCCAAAAAGAATTTTACATTTCGATTCATCTGACCACAGAACAGTTTTCCACTTTGCCTCAGTCCATTTTAAATAAATGAGCTTTGGCCCTGAGAAGACAGCAGTGTTTCTGGATCATGTTCACATATGACTTCTTCTTTGCATGATACAGCTTTAACCTGCGTTTGTGGATGGCACAGCAAACTGTGTTCACACTGATTTCTGGAAGTGTTCCTGAGCCCATGCAGTGATTTCCATGACAGAGTCATGCCTGTTTTTAGTGCAGTGCCACCTGAGGGCCTGAAGGTCAGGGGTATCCAATATTGATTTTCAGCCTTGTCCTTTGCACACAGAGATTTCTCCAGATTCTCTGAATCTGTTGATGATATTATTTCCTGTAGATGATGAGATATTCAAAGTCTTAGCAATTTTACATTGAGGAACATTATTCTGAAATCATTCCACAATTTGTAGACACATTTTTTGCAGATTGGTGAACCTCTCCCCATTTTTACCTCTGAGAAATCCTGCCTCTCTAAGATGCTCTTTTTATACCCAGTCATGTTACTGTCCTGTTGCCAGTTTACCTATTTAGTTACAAAATGTTCCTCCAGCTGTTTCCTTTTAGTACTACTAAATTTTCCAGCCTTTTGTTGACCACATCCCAAAGTTTTTGATTTTCAAATCATTGCATTCTGTTTTTATTTACATGTTATACGGAGTCCCAGCTTTTTTGGAATTGGGGTTGTAGACGTAAACTAGTTACTGTGAATGAATGACATGGCTTCCAGTGTTTGTGAAGCTGAGTGGTATGATTTAGCTAGCAATCACCCACTGATATTCCTATGGCAGTTATTCAGATCAGACCAGTATCTATCCATCTTCAGGGTAGCAGCAGCATAACCATAACTGTGCAGTGCAATTTAATAGGGGGATTTAGACAAAGGTGATATCTTACCATACTACAAATATGTAAATAAGAAACTGAATTCAAAGTATATGAGGACATGCAGTTATATTTTCCAGTATTAAACTGTTTATTGGGGATTAATGTTATAACACTAAAATATCTGTATATTGGCAGCCAAACCGCTGATAGCATTATACTGTAAAGCTTGTATTCAATACAACACAGTACCACATTTAATATAGATTACATATATATAGACCAGCAAATCTAGCTGTCAGCATAATGGTGTAACCTTATAGTATGAATACCTGCAAATTAAATAGAATATTATCCCCAAAAATATTTTCTCCACCATCTATGCTCAGATCTATGTAGACCTGAGAGGTTGTACACCTGACGTGAGAACTTATAGAACAAAAATCTGAACCTGTGTATTCAAATCTTCTTCAGTCCTCGAACCGTGAAGCACACGATGCAGCTGCACTTTGCTGGAACATGACCAGAGGACCCTGACTTTCTTTAATGTTCAAATATTCATTATAAAGTCATTTGAAAAAATAATTACATCCCATTGAAACTGTGGGCTTTTTGGACGTATTTGGACAAGCAAACATTTGATCCACTTTGAAACGCTGCCCACAGATAAGGAGATAATCAAAACGAAAATATCAAAAGATGCAATTTTCTTCTGTGAAAAGAGTAAGCCCACCCTTTCGCTTCAGAAGCTAGTATGTCGACCTTTTAGCAGGAAAAAAAAATCTTGTAGGCGTTTTGCTCAATTATCCACCAGTCTTTGACAACGGCTTGCTAAAAATTTTGACCCTTCTTCCATGCAAAATTCCTTCAGTTGCAAGATGTTTGAGTGCTTTCTTACATGTACTGCCAGTTTCAAATCCCACCACATTTCATTGGGATTTTTCTTTTTTTTTTTTCAATGGGATTTTTTTTTCTTTTTTTTAGCCATGTCTTGGTGGATTTGCTTGTTTAGGATCATCCTGTTGAAAGGTCCACTTCCAGTCCACCTTTCAGACAAATAACCTTATATTATCCTTCAGCTCTTTGATATGATACAGAATTCATAGCCACTCACTGACTGCAAGCTGTGCAGTCCATGCGGCATCAAAACCACCACAAAGCATAACACTTCCACACAGTTCATATGAGGTTCTTCTCCTGAAAAACTGTCTTTGGTCTGATCTAAACTGTTACTGTGGCCAAACAATTCTCTCTTTGATTTGTCTGTCCAGAGCACATTATTCCAAAAGCCCTGGTCTTTATTTTTATGGTCACTGACAAACTGCAGCTTTGCACTATTAAACATTGTGAGGACAAATTAGTGTAATCTCGTTCTGACTGTACAAACATGACTAAAGTAGCAAATTGGCAGTCACTTAAATCTTTCTCAGTTATACATGACGTTCTCTACAGTGTCAAGTCTTCTTCTTCTCCTTCTTCTTTCAGCTGCTCCCTTTAGGGGTCGCCACAGCAGATCATCTTCCTCCATCTCACCCTATCCCTAGCATTCTCCTCTCTCATGCCAACCCTCTGCATGTCCTACTTCACTACATCCATCCATACCTGGCAGCTCCATATTCAACATCCTTTGTCCAATATATCCACTATCCCTCCTCTGCACATGTCCAAACCATCTCAACCTTGCCTCTCTAACTTCATCTCCAAAACACTTGACCTGAGCTGTACTTCTGATGTACTCATTTCTAATCTTATCCATCTCTTCACTCCCAACAAAAACCTTAGCATCTTCAGCTCTGCCACCTCCAACTTGTTCTCCTGTCTTTTGGTCAGTGCCACCGTCTCCAAACCATACATCATAACAGGTCTCACTACCATCTTGTAAACCTTCCCTTTCACTCTTGTTGCTATGCTTCTGTCACAAATCATTACAGTGTAGTGTATTATTTATTTCAAATAATTTAAATATTCTTTTTAAAATCCCTTGCCAGACTCAGAGAGGTGAGATGATTTAAATAACACCTGTTTCACCTGCCTTTCCCTAAGGAGGCTCTATTCATTGGTACCTAATCTGGAACACCTGATTCTAATGTTATCAATCTGACAGTGTTGTTAATATTGGGATACACTTACTTTTTCCATCCAACTGATCTGTTGTTATTTATTTATTTCTTAACATATATTTGACTATATTTGACAGTGGCTCCATAGTGTAGTGGTTTACACATTTGCCTAATTTGCCAAACCTAAATATGTCAAACAGGTTATATACAGGTTAAATATACCATGTACAGTAAAGTCCATATTTTTTTACACAGTGACACAGTTTTTGCCTCTGTGCACCATCATCACAGTGGATCTTAATCAGACAGTCAAGATGTGACTGAAGTGCAGACTTTCAGCTTTAATTCAAGAGGTTTAATAAGGAATTGCATTAACTGTTTAGGAATTACAGGCATTTTTGTACATAGACAACTTAAACTGATAAAAGACCTGGAGTTGATTCCAATTGTTGAATGTCCATTTCGGAACAGTTCACTGGCACTCTTGATATGAGGTTCAAGAGATGTCAATGCACCAAAAAAAACCTACCAGAGAGATGGCAAAACTTAAGGAGTGGCCAAATCAACAATCTGGTACATTCTTAAAGGGAATGAATGCACTGGCCTGCTCAGCACACCAAAAGGCCTGAAAGACCACAGAAGACAACTAAAGTACATGATAGAGAAATAGACAGATAGAGAAATAACTTAACATCTAACCAAGTCAAGAACACTCTCAAGAGGTAGGAGTATCATTGTCCAAGTCTACAATCATGAGACGCCTACATGAATGGAAATATGGAGTTTACAACAAGGTGCAAACCACTGGTTACACTCAAGAACAGATTAGACTTTGCCAGAAAACATCTAAAGAGCCTGCATGGCTTTGGAAAACAGTCTTGGGACAGAGAAACCAGATTAACTTCCATCAAAATGATGGGAAGGGAAAAATATGGAGAAGGAGAGAAACATCTCAAAGTAGCAGGATGATTTCTAACATGTACAGTGCTACAGTCTCTACTCAGATTCAGTCAACTGCTGCAAAACTGATTGGACAGCGCTTTACAGTGCAAATGAATAATGACCCAAAGAATACTGCTAAACCAACACAAGAGTTTCTCAAGGCAAATAAATGAGATGTTCTTCAATGGCCCAGTCAGTCACCTGATCTCAATAGAGCACACTTTTCAGTTACTGAAGACAAAACTGAGTGCAGAGAGACCCACAAACAAGCAGCAACTGAAGGTGGCTTGTCCAATTCATTTTAAGCCTCTGAAAATGGGGGACCATGTATAAAAATAGGTTTATTTTCATGTTTCACAGTTCATGCAAATTTTTTGTTAAAGTTTAAAGTCTGCACTTCAGTCCCATCTTGATTGTTTGAAATCAATTTTGGTGGAGTACAGGAGCAAAATAACAAAGTTGTGTCATTGTCCAAATACTTGTGGAATTATGTGTGAATTAAAATGGAGCACTGACAGTGATATTCTTTCTTTCTTTTTACCAACCATGTTTTACATTTTTTCACTATGAATTATTAACAAAGGAAAACCTGTTGAACAATTACTTTCTTAGTGTTACATGCTGTATAGAAAATGTACTGTACCAAACCGTAAATTCACTTTACTATTACTATTTGTATTCTGTGCTTGAATAGAGTTTAGGATGCCATAATGAGGCTTTTCCACCCTGCCAAGTAACAGTGTTTGGCATGCTCATATTTGAGATATTTAATACTGGCACGCTTTAATGAACATTGGCAGCTTGAATCCAAAAATACTTGCAAGAAACGTTCAACTTGAAAAGTTCACATTGGCCAAAAAGTGCATTCTCTTTCTTTATTTCGCTATCCTTTATGTAAATAAACACACAGCTGCAGTGTTGATCCACCATATCCTGGCTGTTTCATCTTTTTTGTAGATTTTGTATCATTTGTTAGAGGCTGAGTGAGACTGTGAGGATGGTAATACACAAGAACACAGAAGAAAGATAGAGAGCACTGCAGCAGGACGTGAGCCAGCACATTCTTCTGCAAACACAGTCACCATTTCCCAACACTCAAACACACACACACACACACACACACACACACACGCACACACGCACACACGCACACACACACACACACACACACACACACACACACACACACGTCATCAGAGGTTTACTGTCATAAAGGTTGCAGTGATGTCTGCATTTCCATCTATTCAAACACAGTGAAGCACCTGTCACAGAGACATACACGTTTAATATACCCATGATCAAAAGTGTTATGCATTAGCTGTACAAATACACTTCATTTTTGTAATTCTATCTATATATCGCAGTTTTAATACAGCAGGGCATAAAGTTGTCAGGCACAGTCCAGGAATTCCAGTATGTGGTCATTTTTGTGACAGTAATATGTGTATGGGAAATATTTTCTATTTATTGTTATTGTTTCTGTTACGTAAAATATGGCTGTAAATGTAAATATACAGCCAAGAACACTGGATTTTGTATAAATTGTGATGGACATGGGGTTTTTATGCCTGAGTTTTGACATTATTTTTGGGATTCTTGTGTTTCTTTTTCTTATAACAGATGTTTCCTGGTTGGTTTCTTTATGTTTCTATTGTCAGGTTTTAGTTTCGCAATCAAGTTCCTGTTCATGAATTTGTTTATATTTAATTCCTTGAGTTTCAGTTCATCCTGCCTCAGCTATGTTTCTCTTTAAGTCTCCGTCTCTGTGTCTGTCAAACTACTTTACTCACTACGACTTCATTTTTGTGACATCTACGAAAATCCAGCATTGTATTTCAAGCCAAAATCCTGCAAGACATAAAACTTCTTTTTTTTTAATACAAATGCTGCAAATGTTAAATTAGCCAAGATATTACATTACCTATTACCTGTTCCTATTGCCTATTTTTTACATGTAAAAACAGTTTGAAAAAACTATGAAGAAGTTCAAAAAAGGAATAAATAACTGTAAAGGCTTATTGCCACTTTTACCACATTTTCAGCTGATATCCATCCATTTTAGCCTGCAAACTGCAGATTACAATAGGCCAGATTATCCACCATGATTGGTCTTCTCTCACTAGTATAGCCTACATTAGTTTTGATCGTAATTTGGGAAACAAACCCATGTGTCTCACTTCCTCTTGTCTTCTTTCTCCTCTCACCCACTGGGTTTGTGTGTCTATGTGCATTAAAGCTGCACCTATGCAGCTCTGTTTTGGGTCTTTTGGGTTGCGTCTACGTCTACGAACAAGTTATAGATCCCAGCCATGAGGCTTAAACATTTTTCTGCTGGAAACCCTGAGCACTTTTTTTTTTTTACACAATTTAATAAATTTACTCCCTAAAGTCATCTAAAATCCATTTTTAAAACATTTTATCTGCCGTTCTTTACTTTATTGTGTTTACTTGGATTTACATGTCTTTATTTGTCCTATTCTGCCCTTTCATATTTACTTAAACACATCTATACTTGAATTTAAACCGTAAAGTGAACTGGTTACGATGAAATTTGTCACGATGAATTACAATTTTGTGGAATTGTTTGATTATGTTACCATATGTTTCATAAAAGTACAACCCCAAATCCAAAAAAAATGTGTGCAAGGGACAAGAGCGAAAATCAATACTGGATGCTCGTGTTCTTCGGGCCCTCAGGCAGCACTGTATTAAAAACAGGTATGATTCTGTCATGGAAATCACTGCACGGGCTCAGCAACACTTCCAAAAATCAAGCCATCCACCAATGCAGGTTAAAGCTCTATCATGGAATGAAGAAGCCACATGTGAACATGATCCAGAAACGCTGCTGTCTTCTCAGGACTAATGCTCATTTAAAATGGACTGAGGCAAAATGGAAAACTGTTCTATGGTCAGATTAATCAAAATTTGAAATTATTTTTTAGAAAACATGGATGCTGCTTCCTCTGGACTAAAAAGGAGAGGGACCATCCGGCTTGTTATTAGCACTCAGTTCAAAAGCCTGCATCTCTGATGGTGTGGGGGTGCATTAGTGCCTATGGAATCGGCATCTTGCACCATCAGTGCTGAAAGGTATATACAGGTTTTAAACAACATATTCTCCCATCCAGATGACGTCTTTTCCGTGGAAGTCCTTCCATATTTCAGCAAGAAAATGCTAAACCGCATACTGCAGCTATTACAACAGCATGCCTTCATATTAGAAGAGTCCGAGTGCTGAGGTGGCCTGCCTGCAATCCAGATCTCTCACCAGTTGAAAACATTTGATGCATCATGAAATGAAAAGACCCAGGACTGATGAGCAGCTAGAATCCTATATCAGACAAGAATGGGACAACATTCCTCTTCCAAAGGTCCAGCAGCTGGTCTCCTCAGTTCCCAGATGTTTACAGACTGTTGTTAGAAGAAGAGGAGATGCTACACAGTGGTAAATATGGTCCTGTCCCAATTTTATTAAGACATGTTACTGCCATCAAATTCAAAATGAGCCAATATTTTTCTTAAAATGGTACATCTTCTCAGTTTAAACACTTTTCTGCAGTATTTTCTATTTGCTATTGTGAATAAAATTAGAGTTTATGAGATTTGCAAATCATTGCATTCTCATTTTATGTACATTTTACACCGGATCCCAATTTCTCTGAAATTGGGGTTGTAGATCCACACAATCCTGATGAAGCTAACAGGCTGTTGGGTGCCAAACTAAGAAATTAGTACTTTAATTGTTTATTTAGTAATGGATATTTAAGGTCAGAGGGAAATAGTATGGATTTGAACCAACATTTTCTTTGGAAAATCATGGAAATTCATCAAAAACTAATCACTCAGCTGCTGTTTTTAAATATCTAGCAAAGTGAAAAACAAAGCATTAGTCAGGGAAAAGTGTTAGTCAAACTTACCATTAGTAGTACCATGGTCCAGTCTTGTCACAGGAACCCGTTTATTTCTGTAATGACAGTGCTGTCTCTGCACCCAGTGAACCTAGAAATCGCACAACAAAAAGAATCAGAGCTCACCTGTAAACTGTAACTTTTTGTTCGTAATCTTCTCACTGATAAATGAAGGTAACACCTCTGAGTATTTGCGTGTCTGTGTTCTCAGCTTTTTTTCTACAACCATTTCAATGTATTTCACTCTTGGTGGGTGTATTGCGGGGGAATCTGAAGCAGTAAATGTCAAGTTTGAAGTGGTTTGAATATTTCAACTAGTTCAACTTCTTTTTTTTCTGCCTCTGGGAAACACTGCAGCGTAATACACAAATAATCTACCTGAAAAAAACTCACACGTATTTACATGTCGCCAAATGCTTGTTCACAGGAAATCACTGGACTCGTTCTGACATTTGGAACAAAATCATACAGAAGAAGCAGTGGCCTGATTTAAACTGGATGAATGGAAGCAACCCATCACAGTGGCTATCTCAGGCATATTTTAAATGGGCACTTTACTAGTTTATTGCAATGATTTGAAAATATGAAAAAAAGTTCACCTTAATAAGCTTGTCAGCACCTTGGCTCATCCAAAAGACGCTCATGCACTACAGCTCTAATAATCATCACTCTCAATTTTGCTTTGTGTAACAGTTTTTTTCTAGTTTTATGAGGATAAAAGCAAGACAGTGAGAGGCATGGAGCAAATAAAATATTTTGTCCTATTCTGTTTCACTCTACTTTGAAATAGAGGGAAAAATCCATAGCACGGGGAGAGTTGGGCATCTTTATGGAGGAGAGTAAAAGGTTTCCTCTTCATTAGTTCAAAGAGTACTCGCTTACTCTCTCCTTTGCCGTTCCATTGTCCTGGGTTAAAAGCAACAAAAACACCCCCGCCTCACCTACACCTCTGTCCTCCACAACACACACGTGCACACACGTGCACGCACATACACGCATGATTTCTTTCATAGGCCGCTGCTCGCAGCTTTGATCTGATAAGAGGCTGGTCCTAGTGAAGGTGGGCGAAGTAAATCAAACAGCAGATCACAGACACGCATACACGCACGCACATATCACTGTCAGGCCACTATTGTCCTCTTACACTTAAATCAGAGTGGAAGAGGTTGAAAATAAATACTATTGAGAGGCGGCTGCAGTCTTTTATGTCCTAAAAGCCTGCTGGGTTTATTCCCTCTTCACCATCTTCAATTATACTCAATTAACAAAAGCTAGGAGCTGGTCTAACCTTCCCAAAAAAGACAGCTGTTAAGGCTAAAAACTCTTCATACGTGATGTGAAACAGAGAAGAACTCAGACAGAGAGATGTGATGTGTACAAAATCTGCAAATGTAATCAAATGGGTGTTTATTCTAGGTGCAGCGTATTGATTTATGCTAATTTAAGATTATTTAAAACATAATAAGCTGAGTGTAACAAACACTTGGATTTGTTTACACATTTAGGCAATTCCTCTTTAGCAAGAGGAACGTGGTTGTTGTTTCTCATTTATGTGTCAGTCACACTATTGCTTTTATTTTTTTGATTAATGCAAAAAGATGTACCAAATTCAGAGTAGAGCTCCAAAAAAGCATTTACACAGGATATACTGTATAGCACCACAGTACATATGGTACATACATAATCCTCAGGATAATCAGAATAACAGAATTGATAGTTCACCTTTCATGTGCATTTATTCAGGACATTCACATAAATGTCATCATGCTAATGCAAAACAGACACGAGCAGTTTCCCAATGCAGCACGATCGAGCCAGTCGAGTCCAGTGAGACTTTGTTGTTGGCATTCAATGGACAGCATCAGTGAGCACAAGCTTGCATGTGCCTTTCACTGAGCTTTTATTTGCACATGGCAAAGCACTTCTAAAAAACATAGTTACCTCCGCCAAGGAGGTTATGTTTTTGGTAGTGTTTGCGTGTGTGCGTGTCATTCTGTCTGTAAACACGATAGTTCGAAAAGTTTTGAATGAATTCTGATAAAACTTTGTACGGATGTAGAGTGGGGTCACGTTAACAATCCATTAAAATTTGGCTTACATCCACCAAGGTTTTCAAGGTCACCTTAATGATTTATTGGTTGAAAATTAACAAAAAGCCTTATAACTTCGAAACTATGATTCTTACAAGTGTGCTGTGTGTGTTGTCAACATATAGAAATTTCCATGTAAAGATTTAAAATATGTCACAGTTGACCTCTGACCTCTCATTCAAGGTCAGTAGATTGATCTGAAGGTCAAAGTGATAATAATGCTATATAGAGCGATTTAAAACTATGTTTCTTACTGCCATTGTTTGTATTGACAACACATAGGCATATAGGGAATGATATGTGGGGATTCTGAATATCACATTATAGTTTGCATCCAAATATCATGTTACATTTGACCTCTGACCTCAGTTTTACAATTCACATCTGCCTCCAAATGTGTTCTACCTTTAAAGAAAGTATTGTGAAGAGAAAGAGAATGAGCTGCCTAGTTAGTTAGAAATATACTGTAATATAATATTATATAATAAGCTCAAGTTATTTATGTCCAGTTATTTACAAATCAGTGTTTGTGTAATCAAAGTAAACATCTTTCATGCTACCCTTATCTGATTTCTACTGCACTACAAACTTCTTAAAGTACATTTAAAAAGAACAAAGAAAACAAAATAAATATAAAAAAATACAAAACTATTCCCTTAAAAGTAAATACTTCTCAGAGAGTGAGCTGCCTTGGTGGTAGTTTGCGCTCTTGGAGTGCTTCTTGTTATACTATAGTTCTATATTGTACTGCACTATACATTGTACAGTATGATTGTTGCACGTTGATCTGCCAGCCACTGAAAGGCTGTTTTAATACAAAGGTTAAAGAAAGTGAAAATAGGAATATTTTCGATTCTGCTTAATCGTCAGGTCAAATTAAACTGGGAGGTTAGTGAAGATATAACCACTGTCAACTAGTTAAGCAGTTGTGTGGCAACAGTTCCCAGAAACTTTTGGGAAAACTACTTCTAAAGTCAGTCCATTAACACAGGTTTACTAAAGTGAAACCAATGACAACAAAATGGATGAAAAATTTCCGTGGAGACGCATATACTCACTGGCAAACAAGGATGTCAGTGCGTGCGTGAATGTGTGAGGGTGTGTGCATGTATGTCCCAATAGCCTTGTTAAACCCCTTCAGCCCCTCCTTTCAAGGAGCAGCCAGGACATGGTGATCAATACACATGATAGGGAGCTAATCGCTCTCTGTCAAACCAGCCCCTGCCATCTACTAATGGCACACGCTCACTTGGGAATGTGTGTGTGTGTGTGTGTGTGTGTGTGTGTGTGTGTGTGTGTGTGTATGTTTGCAG